>BQNB010154020.1:0-15571 GCA_026074375.1 Tanacetum coccineum
AATGCGTTAGCATGAATTGTTTGGATTATGTTCTGCATGTCATTTATTGACGAGACCTCTTTCTCATTAATAAAGACACCATTAGGTTTTGAGTATTGTTATGACACCTTGTGTCTTTGCTTTACTTTAGTATTCATTTTAGTATTCTCTATATAGACACCATGTGTTGTGATGATATCCATTCTTGTTTACACCTCACGTTTCCGCCTTGGCGAGGTGTGACAAGTGTAGAGAAACTCAATACTTACCAAGCAAAGTATGAGACATTCATCACCCTTTGCGATTATCCACAACGTCTTCTGCGTGTGACACTAAGAACTACAACGTATCTCCTTTAAGTGATAGTTAACCAGGTCTTCAACCAACCACCCCAACTGTTGGTAACTATATAACCAAGTCTTCATCCAAAATCTTAAGCTCGAGCAAGTTATCACTGAATGTCATGCATCCAACCAACTATGAATGACTAAATCTTGACTTCAAGATAAAATAAGTACACGCCTTCGTGAAAGTAAACTCCAATCTCAAATAAGTGATACCCAATCAACTCCGTAGTCACGTAAAAAAATTAATTTAAAATCTAGCCTTTAAAAATTAAGTTTCATGATTCTTTATACAAATTGATCCCGGTCTCGTCACTAATCTTGTCACTTTGTCATTATAACCTAAACTATAACCAATAACAAAACAAAATTACAAGTGAAATTTCTAGTAAAATGTTTAGTTAAACAACTAATAATCCATAACCGTTTATTACAACTTAAAATACTAGCCGAATTTTTGTAAACCAAACTTTCGTTGATAGGCCCAAATCAAAGAGTCCATTGTTATAACCGGTTCTACACCAAATTTGTATATGTCTTTGTTCAGCCCAAATCTAATTTATACCCGGCCCATTCTTTTTGGTAAAACCCGGTTTGCAATTATTCCAAATACCCAACTGTTATTTAGATTATAGCATGACATTACTGGGCTTGAGATCCAATTTTGGTTGTGATAACCGGCCTACAACACAAAAAAACTCTTACCAAAATTTAGGGATATAAAACGCTCCGCACCTTAATTGTTAGATCATTCAACCCTAATCACTTCACGTTTTTTCATCGCCTACCACATACTCTCCCAAAGATAGATCCAACATCTTAACTCCAAGCAATTATCCTCTCCTCTTATAACCCAGCCACTTCAAACTAATCGAATCATAAACACAAATAAGTAGATCTACACGAAAAACACCACACAATTTAAAATACCCCTCATAAATCATTCTATTCGAACCACACAAGGACGTGAAGGCCGTTGCTTCAAGATCAATCAATTTGGTCTCGGGTAGGTTTTTAATTGGTTTTGTTTATCGTTTTCCAAATCCAAACAAAGATAATACTATAACCTAATTGTTATATGTATATATTTATATTCGAATATTAAAAGGATTAAGTCCTGCACAGATCGATGATGATAGCATGATAAATCTTTTAAAGATTTTGGGTTTAATACCCTAAACACGAATCTGAGATCAATTGTTTTGTATTCGAGTCTTGAATTGGTTGTGTGAAGGAGATGGAGAGGATATGGTTATTGTGATGAAGGGAAATAGGTATAGTTAGATTTGTTATGAGGCTGTGTTGATTGTAGTTGATGATGGGGTTTAGGTTTAGTTGTTAGATTAGTTGAGGTTGTTGTATTTGTTGGATTTGTATTAGATTAATTGATTGTGGCTTTGTTTGAGAGTCTGTCTTCTTTCTTCATTTCTGTCTTTCTCCTTTTGGCTTTGACTTGGGGACAAACTAGACTCGGTCAACTCGGTAAATACCGAGTTGACTTGGTCAACTAGGTAATTACCGAGTTGACTCTGAGGTGGTATAAATCGCCGACTCAAAGGTATAAATCGCTGGATTTGGCTGATGTATAAATCGCTGGAATGCAAACGGTATAAATCACCAGAATGCAAATGGTATAAATCGCCGAAATGCAAACGGTATAAATTGCCGAATCTTGGTGGTATAAATCGTTGTACCAGATTTTTGTCTTTTTGCAAAATATACAGTATCTATCCTTTCTCTTATAGCTTTGAAGATAAGCATATTTAAAGACTAAATAAGCTTAAACAAAGCTGTTTTAACAACCTAACAAGCTCGAAAAAACTCATAAGCTGTTGAAACAATAAGCTCGAAATACATAGAAAATAAGCCATAACCAGAATAAGCTGTGACAAAAACTGCTTATAAATAAGCTCGAAATGAGAAGAGAACTACCAATAAGACCAACCTTTCTTTTGATATTGTGTAAAAATGATGGGACACTAGAAATATGATACATTTCTAGTACTGGAACAACATGAAACAACACACAAGTGACCAATATGAAAGATTGTTAGACATAGAAACACGTGACCGATTGAAAGTGTGACAGATTCGAGACCAGCCAAAAACAAAAATGAAAACCGACCCAAGAGTGCAACCATGTCTCTTGATGCCAATTGAAAGAACAAAAAAAATCTATGATCCGGTGGTTGGGGAGACTCAAACCACAAGATAGCCATTATTCTAGTAAGAGAGTAGAGAGAGAAACAAAAGGTGTAAAATAAATGTGAAAGTGTAAAATGATACAAGTCTCAACCCCTCTATGGAAGCCTTGGAGGGGTGTTTATAGCCCACACGAATGCTAAGTATACAAGAATGTCTATTCTAGTCCCTGCGTATGGTGCTATTATAAACTATGGTAATTCCGTAAATGTCGTCACATAAAATGAAATCCTAACACATACTTACAAGTTCGAGCCTCAGTATCATAAACTTA
The DNA here is from genome assembly GCA_026074375.1 of Tanacetum coccineum. NCBI lineage: Eukaryota > Viridiplantae > Streptophyta > Magnoliopsida > Asterales > Asteraceae > Tanacetum > Tanacetum coccineum. The sequence continues at coordinate 2,800 of BQNB010154020.1, forward strand.
GTGTAATCGTAATCACATCTTTGTGACTATTATATGTGTTACAATGGTCATACACACGTTAAAAATCTTTGATTTCCAACATGCATACTTATATTTTTGTGACTATTATAAGGATTGAAATGGTCATACACACTCTATAAATCTTTGATTACCAACATGCATACTTACATTTTTGTGACTATTATAAGGGTTGAAATGGTCATACACACTAAACAAATCTTTGATCCAACATTTATACTTACATAAACCTATGAACTCACCAACTTTATGTTGAGACTTTTAAGCATGTATTTCTAAGGTGAACAAGCTACTTGACATAAATGATGTGCATTGGAGTCCAAACTGTACAAGATTTGTTTTTAAACGACACATTTAGAGGTCGTTCTCTCATATCTTGTGCAATGGTATTATGACGTAACGCTCCCGGACATACTTTTCGCTGCAACCCATTCTGGGGGTGTTACAGATTGGTATCAGAGCCAGGTTATAGAGAACTAGGTTGCATATTTTACCTAGACTATAACCGTTTTCAAAAACATTGCATCACATCAAACTTTTTCAAGTGCATACACACTACTTGCTTACTTGCTTACATTACTTGATTACTTGATTACATTACGTGCTTACATGACATACATATATACATATATATGCTTACATTCCCTTACGTATATCTTATATTTATTTATATAAGAGTTATTTATATAAATACTAGAAGTTTTCTTAAGACAAGGTAAATAACACGAGGGTCCCCTAAAACTTCCTCATGATTTTACATAATACCATATTACATAACATTGAAACATGTCATAGTACGTCGATCCCACAAGTTATCTTTATCATTCAACTTCGAGTTTAAACACCCGTCCCATACTATTGAAACGCGACTTTAACCTGCCACCTCACAACATTTCATCTTTGGAGCATGACTTTTAGAACTAAACTGATTTTATATTTTTTGATTTTGAAGAAAATGCCACCAAAGAGAACCACCACCCCTATGACCGATGCTACCATTAAGGCACTGATAACGCTCCAAATATACATAAAATATCCCTCAAAAATACATTAAATATATATGTTAACGCATGAAATATTGTAAAGTTTGCTTGTTTGTTGTGTAATATTCATATCAGGACCAAAAATGAAGAAACGGACTTAACGTGCAAAAAGAATTCCATTAAATACACTAACGGTCGTTATATAAAGAATCTAGAAGAGAATTTATTGAGGAGTTAATGATTGAAGCCAAAGTGTGGCGCACTATTATTTTTATACGACGTACTTCAAGACGAAGTGAATGCTATTTAATTACACACCAAATGCGGCGCACAATTTTCCTTGTGCGGCGCACTTCTCCTTCAGTTACTCCTAAGTCATAAATGATTGCAATGATTGTGCAACCTTTCACTCCCCAAATTCTAGCAACTGATGCACCATCCTCAAGTATAAATAGAGCACGAAATTCATGGTTAGAGGCATCCCATTCTTTAATCTAATCATCTATAATCATTTCTCATTAGTTCGTAAGTTGTTCTAGGGAATTGTTGAAGAATAAACCTTATTCTTCATCATATTCCAGGTTTTAGTAGAGGAAAGTACCATTTGATCTCAGAAGGTTGTGTTAAGGAGAAGTTATAGTGTTTGTAGTTGAATTTTCGGGTTGTTAGAATTATTGTTCGAAGGAAACTCTTGAAGAATCAATATATTTTGCTATTGAGTTTAGTATAAACACGTTTCCCTACTTTATTATTATGAATTCTAAATTGTTCATGCTTTTTATGTGTTTTAAATTTATGAATATGGAGTAGTTTAACATGTTTGTTTGGGAATCATGAGGGAATTATGGATTAAACTTGGATGAACTAATGAATTTTGGAAATTGTTAATATGAACTTGATGTTTTTATTCCCGAATTCTTTAATAGTCATTTGATCATCATTCTAGCCCAGATATAGGTCGAAAGACTCTGGATAAATGCATGATTTCCAAGTTATTTGTCTATGACAACTAGATCTTAGCCTTGTGAGGATTGACTAACAAAATGATTATTAACCCGAGTATAAGAAGGTTTAAGGCTTAACCATATGTCTAACGAACTTGGTTAAGAAAGATTATATTTATTATTTGAATTGAATTTAAAGCATTTTTGTAATCAAAAGTAAAGGCCGAAAGGATTTTTGATTACAATAAATAGACAATCGTTTTAGCAAACTACCTGTTTTTTTAATCGATTATACCTTCATTCTTAAACCTGTTATCTATCTAAGTTTATCTATTTTTGTTCTCGTTCTCCTAAACAACATCATTTATATCTTGAAGTACCTTGAAATCTTTAAATAGTGACAGTCTATAAGATTTACATTTTCTTAATATAATTGACCCTTTCTAAGAATTACCAATCCCGTGAAACGACCTAGTCTTACCCTAAACCTATACTATAAACGGTGGTTTATACTTTACCCGTGTGTTAGTTGGAATTCGAATAAAACTAGTATTATAAATTTAAAACTTTAATAACACATCAAAGTTTTTGGCGTCGTTGCCAGAGATTGATTTCATTCTTAAATTAGTCGTTTTTATATTACAAACCAAAAATTTTCAAAATTTCCGTACAGTTTTCTGGCAAACTGAACCTATTTTTTTTTTACAGAAAGTGTGCCGCACATAACCATTGTGCGCTGTTTTTTCTGCAAAAACTTAGAAGTACGCCATACTTTAATCAAGTACGCCGCACTTTTGCCCTTTTACAAAGAGAAATAGTTTTTTTTAAAGGAGAACACCAAAACACCAAAAACCCCAACTCTTAAACTGTAATTGACCATTTTGAAAATGTGAAATTTATTCCTTATGATCATAGTAGTCAAAATCTTGTATTATCGTAATTCGTACATTAAAATAAAAATACCAAAAATAATTATTTGATAGCTTGCTTATTTAAAATTCTAAATGCCTTTGTATATCTCTTATTTACTAAGTGTTGCTTATTTGACTTTGATATAATGCAAAATGAAAACTTAAAAAGAATTAAAAAACTTTATTTGATGTTAAATATGCTTAAGAACTTTAAATGTACTATGTTTAATAAATATTTAGGATATAATAAAAATAATAAACATAAAAATGCTAAAATTGAAAATTTTGAAAGACTTAAAACTCATAAAGTACGCCGCACTTTTTATAAAGTGTGTCGCACTTTCGAAAGATAGCAAAAGGCGCGCATTTCTGAAGCTTGTAATGAAAGATATGTTTGATCAGATTACTAATTATAGTGAAGACACAATACGCCCGATATCCATCAAGGTAGAACGGCGTATACGGCATGCAATAACCAAAGTGACCACAAAAGGGAAAATGAAGATCAATACAACGTATCCAGAGGACTCAATACGCCTCGTAGAACAGATATGGAAATGTCAATATAATATTCTGAGAAGATATCAAACCATGGTCCTACTTCTCCATAAAGAAATCCCAATACGCCATATCAACTTACCTATGGATTCACCCGTATCCAATTCCCGACCTTCAGACCATTATCAAAGTGTTAGAAAACTCTCAAAAACGAAGAAGTTTTAGTGTGCCTAAATCTCATATTCTCAGGTACTAAAAATACACAAAAGTGTACAATTTTGAGATTCAGCAGTGAGAAAAAGTGCAGAAGTAAGGTCGAGACTATGATGTATTCATGTCCATAGGAGGCTAGATGCGTGATTATTATTAGATACGTTTTGAGTATATCGTTCAGTTTTTGGTATCATGTTAAGACTCAAGTTAGTTTCAGTTGTAGTTTACTCCTCTTGGGTAAAATGTAATCGTTCAGTTTTTGGTATCATTCGTTAACTCGGTTAGTTTACCTTGGCTAAATTATTACTCTTGTATTTATTATGACGTTTGAAGGCTAATACCTTCGGGTATTAGCCATTATTATGAAGATCTGAATGTTTGGTATTTGTTTATATCGATTTCTTGATTTATCGTTGAGTGCTTGTTTATGTTTATCAATTTATACTTGTTTACGCGCTTTTGTATGCGACCTATCATTCAACTGGATCTAGCAAAGTGGACCAAGCGGATCTAGAGTCCGGGATAGCTCTCCATATAGTAATTTATACATCTAGAATAATAGTTACACAAGTATTGTCCTTCTAAGTCTGTGTCTAGGATACGCTTCGGGCTTAACTAGTTAATTGGATATTGCCGATGGTTTATTGATCGTGTTGACTAGCAGGTGACCTAGATAATTCAACAAATAACGTTCTGATTCCATTGGATAGTTGGACAAGTGGACTACTAGTGTATAGATTGCCATTAAGCGGTAAGTGGGTAAAGTCTCTATGAGCTAGGGTTTAACAAGATCACCATTGCTTTAATCCCTAAGATAGATTATAATCAGCAAATAAGGATGCTTTATGCGGATGCTTTAATTGTGACAGAATTAATGTGTCTAGGTCTTAGGATGATGTAACGCCTAAGTCTTAAGAATGATATGCCACCTCGAGAGAAGAAATCATTGCACTTAATAAACAAACCAACGTTCTAATCGGATTAATAATGGTTAATACAGTTTTCTTATATAAGGTTCGACCGCTCTTTTATCTTTTGTCTATTAGCTTGCGTGGGTAACAGTGTCTTGAATTGATTGTAGTCACCAACCAAACCGTGCCAGTCTCTCAGGCTGAAAACCCCCTTTTCCCGTTAGAATTAGGATTTAGACTGACATAGGTTTAACATAGGATTAGAATAGAATTAACATAGATTAGATAACCAAGATATTAATTAAATTGATAGATTTAACCTCGCTCTCAGTGATTGACACCCTACTTACCACGAAACTACTACCGATCGGGTACACTGCCCGTTAAAGTGTTGTTTTTGGTTGAGTCGGCAAAATATAAATTTAAAACTTGAAACAATAAAATATACACCACACAACGACACATCAAGTTTTTAGCGCCGTTGTCGGGGAGTGAAAATTAATCGTGAATTTTATTTTGATATTTTGGTTTTTAACATTAGATTAGATCTAACTATTAGGATTAGTGTAATTTAGAGTAGTTTAAATTCCTGCTTGTTTGTTTATTCTATACGGCGTATTCAGTTCACTGAAGACGACGTATTGGTTATTTAATAGTTTTTCTAGCAAGATTATTTCAGGATGGACAATCCAAACCTTACTATGGAAGAATACATCAGGCTCGAGGAATAAAAAGCTCATAAACGCGGGAAAGTGTTTAATTGGCAAACTGCTACTTATGGAAAGATCAGGGTTGATGACGATCTTCACAACCTTAGCTCTGTAGAAGCTGAATTCCCATCTATAGTCATTAACAATGCAGTTTCACCTCAGGATGAACTTCAGTGCAAATCTAAAGTAAGTACCCCTGTTAACGATGAAATCGAATTTAGAATATCATTTGACGAATCCGATGATGAGGATTACATAATACTTTTCGACAAAAACTCGTTTTCTTATAAAATGATTTATGTCAACGATTTGAAAACGGATTCGGAAAATGATTCTGAAAAAGCCATGCCTTCAATTCCATCACCTGAGCATGTGATCAGTTGTTTTGATGATTTAGACTTCTTTAAAGATTTCAAGAATGAATTTCTAGCCATTGTTTACAATGATGCTCAAACGTCCAAATCAGATTTATTAACTGAATCGATTTTAAACCCTCAACATATCGATGAATTTAATTTGAAAGATGAAACATCATTGTCCGAATGTGATGAAGAGGAACAAAACGTTTTAAACTTTAATGATCTATTTCCTTTTAACGTAATTTATCCCAATGATTCAAAATCGGATAAGGACAATGATGATGATAAAGTCGATATTGAACACTCTTCGGGGGATTTATCTGTCAAACCGTTACCTGATGTAATAAATACCGATGTTGGTGCCTATGCACATGGGTCAAATAAGCTTTTGGAAACAAGTCATGATACATCTAATAAATTTTTCAAAACTAAAACTTTTATCAAGGGATTAAATTTTAATATCATGACTTAGAATCATCTTAACAAAGGGATGTCATTCATTTTCCTAATCAAGAATTTGTATGTGCCATTTGGCATCCCGTTCGACCCCAAATTGTTTTATAAGGATGGGAGTAAATTGGGGCAAGTCTAACTTAAATACTTTTCTGTAAACAAAAGTGCTTGCCGGGAGACAACCCAGAATGTATTTTCAATTTTTATCGAGTCTGTCTTCCCAGATTTTCTATACGGCATATCCAAACCCCATGGATACTGCGTATTGACCTTCTGGACGTTATCCAGTCTTTATTTTCAGCACAGTCGATACGGCGTATCCGTAAAACGAATACATCGTATTCGACACAAGTATCAATACGGCGTATCCTGGGGAATGGATACGGCGTATCGACTTCCTGTACAGTTTTAGGTTTATATTTCGAGTCTGACCAAAGAATACACGGAGATAGAATTGCATTTGTTTTCTGCGAATTTACACAGGACCTCGTGAAGGAAATATCGACGAATATTGGTGGAGAATTTATGAATCTGGAAATCTTGAAGTGTTAGAGTCTTGAAACCTCAAGACGGTTGTTTAACACAAAATCTTGCTCATAAACGCAACATGAAGAATCTACCGACCAAAAATCAGGGGAGTTTCTCATTCTAATTCCTTTTAAATTCCTGTATTTAATGTTTTATATATACGAGGACGTTGTATAATTCAAGTAGGGGGATGGAATTAGAATGTTTACATGTCCTATTTTTCATAATAAAAAGCTTAAATTATGCTCAAATTTTAAAAAAAAATTCAAGCATACTTTTCTGAAATTACTTGTTACATAACCTGCACACAATAACCCTTGTTAGATATTGTGAGGATTTAACCTTTCCATTTCTAAATGTTTACCCAAAATCCACAAAATATGAGTGTGCCGATGATGTTATAGACTTTAGAACTTGGCTTGGTATATCTATTCGAGACCACAATAATGAGTATTATAGATTTAATTGGAGTAACTAGTTTAAATTGGTAAATCTTAGGATTATAACCAAATCGCCTTTACATGTTGTTTATTAACTAACTACACCGGTTAGTTAACCTCCCGTTAAACCCTTCCACTCTCATCTTTAGAGTGATGATCCACTAGAACAACCCGTATAGCCAATCCTTTAGGAATTTACACAAACTATTTGTTTTGTTACACCCTTACACCTTAACCTACCATGTTAGATTAAAGTTTAATTTACAGTTGCTAGTTGCTTAAAGTGTAAAGTTTGTATTTCCCGAGTCTTGTGTCATTTTCTATCTTTTGTGCGGCTTGAAATTTTCACATTGCAAATGAGAATGTATATTAGTAGTCAAAGCTCATGTGATTTTACTAGCGTCACAATTATTGGTGAAATCGAAGAACGAAGAAATTACCAAAGGAATTATCCGGAATTATTATGATGGTGAAGATGGTGAAACTACACCGAGATTTGAAGTATTGTTTAAAAAAGTAAAATAAATAAAAATAATAAATAAATAAAAAAAGAGAAAGAAAGTTTGAAGATAATCGTTTCGCAAAAAGCATTACCGAAGGAATTATACGAAGGATCGATTATTCATTGATACGTCTAAAAATCAACGATGTAAAGTATTGTACAAAGTGAAAGATATCGCCACTTGCCTTATGAAGTATGTAAAGTTTTGGGATGTGACTCGCCGATACTTACTCCTTAAAACATATATATATATATATAAATAAACTCAAGGATCAGGATCCGCGAGACCAAGAAAACACTGTTTCTTGATCTATTTTGTCATAAGCTATAAGAGCTGATCACACCTTCTTCCAATAGTCAGGTTGCAGCATCTTATATTAGCATAACAAGAGATGTTGCAGGTGTAAGGGGAAATCTCTTCTTAACTAGCATATAGACATGCATATCTTCAAACCTCCAAAGTTATTCTACAGGAAATATTATAGCCTCTAAAGCAATACTTCTTTTCATGTAAATTTCCTCCATATTAGATCTTCTACATGGATTTCAAACATAATCTTTAGATCTCCCATAACACACTTTGAAACCTCTTCTGCCTTTGTATTACCCATGCTTACTTAACCAACTTTCATAGAGTTTCCCAATCTCTCAGTCACACTCGTTGAGGCAGTTTGAGTAAACAATAAGTAATGTCTTGAGCACTTCTATCAGCTCTCATTATTCATAATACCATTCCCAGCTTCTCTATGAATCCGAAATTTACATGGTTGCATGCTTGGTAGCTAGAGGTATCGAATCAATTGCTACTATCAATCATTTTGAACAATCTTAAAGCATTGGTTATAAGATCTTATTTCACTTATCATCATCCTTTTTCTATTTCCTATGCTACCTCTTTCTAGCTCTTCCCTACTCTCCTATAGAACTACTTTCTTGTGTCATCTCTGCTTCAGCTTTCTTTGAGCTCCTTATCACCAACTCAGTATCCTTATTAACAAACATGTTTACCTTTGTCATGACTTTATCAAATAACTTTTGAATTTCTGCAAATGATTTGTTCTTCAATTGACTTTGCTTGTAATCAGCAATGTTTTTCAGATAAGTTTGGACATGAGTACTTTTCTTTGTTCTTTAGTTTGTGGCTTGTTCTCTTTTCTTGACTCTTAATGCTGCAAAGTGTTTCTTTCCCTTTTCCAAGAGTTCTACAAACAATCTTGCCTTCTCTTTATCTGTCAAGTCTTCTTGCTCTCTTGCTTGTAATCTTTCAGGCAATAACCTATCAGCCTCTATCATTGCTTGCACATTATCCCATGAAATGTTGGCTTCTTCAGCTTTCTCTCTTGCAAGTCTTGCTTGTTCTTCTTCTTCAGCTTGTAGCTTGAAAGCAAGTTCTTCATCAAGTCTTATTTGTTCTTTCATCTTTAAAGGATTCTTAGGTTCAATCATCTTAGCTTTTCCTTTATCCTTGAAGTTTGAAGGTATTGGTGTTAGTGTTGGTCTTGTTGTAGATTCACCAAGGTCTCTAAAAGTAATGATTTTAGCTTTGGGTATTGTTGAAGGTGTTGTTGTAGTTGTACTCTGCACTGGCTCTTGTACCACAACCTTAGGTTTTACACTCCTCAATTCAGCCAATGCTTGAGCCAAAGTGATCTCTTCAGTAGTAATTGTTGCATCAGCACTAACTTCAACAGTACTAACTACTTCTTTAATAACTTTTTCACTTTTCTCTACAACAAACACTTCTTCACCATTAAAAACATCTGTATCAAACATTTAAGCATCATCATACCTCCCCTGAGTTTTATCAACCAAAGTAACCTATGCATCTTTGTCAATGTCATCTATTTTCCTTCCCTGTTTGGATGCATCCTCCTGATCACCCAAGCCTTCATCTTTAGAGGAAACAACTTGTGCAGATCTACCAATCTTGAATAATCTTTTCATCCCTAGAGTTTTTGACTTCCTTTTCCTTTCCAGCTTCTTGACTCTCTTCTTCAAACTAGCAATCTCCTTTGCTTGAGTAGTCTTTGTTGTCTCTAAGTCAAGAACTCTATCAGATAGTTTTCTACAAAGGTCCATCAATTCCTTAAGTGTCAGTTTGTCCTCCCTACTTCCAAGTGTGTTAACTCTTAAGAGAGGTGGGTCATTGGACTGTGTATGTACATTTTCCTCATTAGCAGCCTCATCTGTTATAGGCTCTGTAGGACCATACTGACAAGAATGTTGCAGATTTGCTTACAAAATCATTTAATGTAAGTAGATTTCAATATTTGATTGCCAGTATTGGAATGCTAAATCTTTAAAGTCCTGATTAAGAAAATGGTGAGGTAAATGAATAAGAGAGAATTAGTGAAATTAAAAACAGAAAGAGAGATGTGTGATAAAAACAGACAGAGTGATTTAGCGAGAAAAAGAATTGAGAGAAATTAGTGAGATTAAAAAACAGAAAGAGAGATGTGTGATAAAAACAGACAGAGTGATTTAGTGAGTAAAAGAATTGAGATAAATCACTATGTCTGTTTTTTATTTCTCTCAATTCTTTTACTCACAAAACTCACGTCTGTCTAAAAAAAATTTCTCGTTCGATCGCTCGTTCGATCACGCTCGTTCGATCACGCTCGTTCGATCACGTTCGTTCGATCACGCTGGTTCGATCACGCTAGTATGCTTGTTCGATCGACTCTAGTTCGATCAACTCGTTCGATCCTTGAAGAAGATGCTCGTTCGATCAAGACAGAAAAAACCACTCGTTCGATGGTCCTAGTTCGATCGGTTATAGCAAGTTCGAACCAAACTAAAGGCGCTCGTTCGATTGTGCTTGTTCGATCCAAACTCACCACTCGTTCGATCGTTTGAAGTAAAGACACTCGTTCGATCAAACAAAGATGGTGCTCGTTCGGTCCTTGAAGTAGGATCTAGTTCGATCCAAAACTGAAAGACCCTCGTTCGATTGAGGCACTAACAACACGATCTTTTCGTCCTTGCGATTTCTTAGCCACGCACGAAATAACCACGATTACAAGAAAAATTACAACCACTAAATCGAACCACTTTGCTTACAAAAACACGAAACAAACAAACAAAAAACTAACACGAAACAACCACTAAAACTAACAAAAACTAAACCCACCCGTGGCGAATGATACCAAATGTTATCCCAAAAGCTTAATCCATTTCACAATAATAAGCTATACCAATAAGCAAAATAAAGATAGAAAAGAGATAAGGAAAGTGAAAGATTATTAGAGAGAAATAAAGAGGTGGAAGATTACACACACACACAAATTATGAAATGGTAACCAACACCCTCTCCATGTGTGGAGAGGGTTCTATTTATACCCTTGAGCCATGAGTGGCTTATGGGCTTTCTAACTTGGGCCGGGCTTGGCTATTCTTGGGCTTTGAGCCCGAAACATGGACAATATTAGATTACAATCCAAGCCCGTTGAACCCGACTAGCCTATTACTTAACAAGACTAGTTACGACTAATAAGACCGATAACATTCTTGTTCGACTTATATAAAATTAAGGCTAACAGAGATCCTTGAGCGGGCTGGTATGGTTAGTTGTAACTCCAGTAGGACGCCTGTTAATAGAGTCCAAATCGGGTGATGATGGTGATCCAGTTTCTGATCCGACGTTCTATCGGAGTCTTGCGGTTTCTCTACATTATCTTACTTTTATTCGCCATGATCCAGTACAGCAGGTTTGTCTTTATATGCATGATCCTCCGGAGCATCATTTCTCGGCTCTTAAACGGGTTTTGAGGTATGTTCGTGGTACTCTGAATTATGGGTTGCAGTTATTTTCCTCCTTTACTACAGATTTGGTTACTTATTTAGATGCAGATTGGGCTGGTTGCCCTACTACCCGAAGATCGACTTCAGGATACTGTGTATTTCTATGGCAACAACTTACTCTCTTGGTCCTCTAAGCGTCAATCAACGCTGTCTCGTTCTAGTGCAGAGGCAGAGTATTGTGGTGTTGCCAATGCTGTTGTTGAAAAATGTTGGTTGAGGAATCTTTTACTTGAATCACATACACCTTTGCCTTCCGCTACGCTCGTTTACTGTGATAATGTTAGTGTTGTGAATTTGTCTTCTAATCCGGTTCAGCATCAGCGTACGAAGCATATTAAGATTGATATTCATTTTGCTCGAGCTTTGGTTGCAGCTGGTCAGGTTCGAGTTCTTCATGTTCCTTCACCTCACGTTATCAGTATGCAAATATTTTTACTAAAGGATTGCCTTCAGCATTATTTGAGGAGTTTCGCACCAGTTTGAGCGTCCGGTGTCCGTCCGCTCCAACTGCGGGGGAGTGTTAGCCCGTGTTAGTCAAGTAATTTATATTCGTCCAAGTAATTGTTAATCAAAGTAATTTATGTCAGTAAAAGTTATTTAGTCAAAGTAATTTATGTCAGTCAAAGTAATTAAGTAGGTATTGGGCTCAAGCCCGTATTCTAGAATAGTCCTTACACTCATATATATTGTATCGATTCCTATGAGGAATGAAAGACACAAGTTATATCTCTAAACCCTTTCGTACATGGTATCAGCCATAACATCGATCCACAAATCAAAACCCTAAACCTAATGGACCAGAAGCCCACAATCGGGCTTGAGCCAATGACTCGTCTAACAATATCATGCAAAAAGCTATCTTTAGGCTGATAAATTCAAAACTTTGTTGTTTGATCATATCTTTCCTCCTTATTATACACAATTTAATTGCTTTTGTACCTTTAATTAATAGCTTTGTGCGCAAAAGTTTTTATATAAGTTTTCTTAAAAGAAGTCTTTAACAAAAGGTCATTGCATTCGATATGCCCTTGTAAAGTTGAGGTAGATGCAGAGAAAGTCGTTGCTTGGAATAGGTCAACACCCTATCTTTAGCATGGAATTTAATTACATGAACATGATATGTGTGTATGTAATCAATCCGCCATGCATAGAATAATTTACATCATAAACAGCCAATAAGTAGTTATTGGAGTTTTCGATCCCTGCATCTACAGTATTGGCTTCAATAGAAGACTTGTATACTTTTAAACCGGTCAGTATCAGTTATAGCATGCATCTTGCCAACTTGCTAACATGGCCCTTGATGTATCATGTCCTTTGTATGCTTGTAGACTCGTGTTTTGTGGAGGAAGAAGATTGTTATCTACTTATCTCTAAAGGCAGCCGGAACCCGGCGATGGAGTCCCTAATTAATTTGACTTTATGATATTTTCTTCGAAATTCAGTAACCCGGCGATCAGTTTGGACATGCTATTTGACAAACAAGTACATATGCTGATGA
>BQNB010154022.1:0-15571 GCA_026074375.1 Tanacetum coccineum
ACAAGGATACATTGGTGGTCACCATTTTGGAGTCATTACTATAAAGATTTGGGTGCATTACATTTTGGGAATATCTGTTATGTCTTAAAATCTTTACTTTTCATGGATGAACAATTTAAGCTTCGGGCTATTGTAACAAACAAATTTATTTAATCCAATATATCAATTTTTAACGACTCATATAGAGGTCGTTTTCATATCTTGTGCTATTGATCTATGAAGTAACACTCTCTGACCTTTATTCCGCTGCGACCCATTTTGGGGGTGTTACAAAATATGAGACCGACAAAATAAACTCGCACTAAATTAAAGGAAAAAATATGAATTAATGACACGCAATAACGCGCGAAAAATTAACGTCCCGCATGTACTGTTCATTTTAAGCATTATAGCTACAATGCTACAGTGCTGGACCAAAAAGAAACCCAAAAAATTTAGCCCAAAAATTTTGACCGGCCCAATTAGTTTAAAAAAAAATATGTTGGCACAAAATAGGGAGGAAAAAAATGTTACAAAAGTACCGACGCATTCAGATAAAAAAATACCCGCGGTAACATTTCCGAATTGACTTAAACAGTGTCATTTTACACCATGAGACCAAAAAAAAATAAAAAAAATAATAATAAAAAAAATAAAATTTTAATGCCACGCAACAACGCCTAAGACCATAAAAAAAACAACTAAACATGATACTGAAAAAGTAAATCCGCACTATTAAATATGAGACCGACAAAATAAACTAGCACAAAATTAAAGGAAAAAAAAGAATTAATGACGCAACAACGCGCGAAAAATTAACGCATCGCAGTAACACGCAGGAAAATATAAACTTACACTATTAAACATGAAAAAATGCGCGAAAAAACAAAAAAAAATAAAAAATTAACATCTCGCAACAACGCGCGAAAAATTAACGCCCGCTGCAACGCGCGGATATACAGCCCGCAGCAACGCGCGGCGACAGTCTTGCTTGTTTCTTTAATAATTCAATATCCTAAACATTGTTAAATCAAGCGAGTAAACATTGAAACAACAAGTTTTAAACGACTCTGTAGAATTTAAGTTACCTTTTTTAATGTTCAGTGCAAGTGACGGTTAATTACATGGCTTTTTTTTTTTCATCATTTCTGAAAATGAACTGACCAAATTCATAGTAGGGAGTAAAAGTCGAAAAAATACCACAAACTGTTCAAAATGTCCCAAACATTACCAAACGAACTAAAATTCTTCGTCCTCCTACACCAACGAATTTGTTTTTTTTGTGACCATATGACCACTATGACCGGAAATATCCACGATCATATTTTTTCTTCTTTTCTTTTTTTGCTCAAAATTGTTAATTGAGTATTACACCGGGCCTAATTATCTTTCCCACCGTTGACCTTTATATCCACCAATAAACCTCACATCAAACCCAGATCCCTTTTGAAATCAAGCCATCGATAACACATAAACAATGTTTACTTTCTCTTTACCACCAGATCTCAATTTATGAAGCTTGATACATACAACAGATCTTGTATCAAGAAAATTTCAAAAGCGAACAACGACATATTCCGGTACAACGAACATATCGTGGCTTTGTGTATGACGTGATCGAGACCGAAGTCGTCATCAACCTGAATAAAAGTACCTTGAACCCGTCATCAACCGAAGATGCTTGCCGATATCATAAGAAGTGCTCACCAGAATCAAAGATCGAAACACACATATACCAACGGCTCTCCCATGGGACTCGAGGGATCTCGTGGAGAGTCCATTGGATCATTATAGATTTGTATTAAACTTAATTGAATCGGTTAAGGAAAAAGACATGGACCCTATTTGGGATGAGAGCTTCTACTTCAATATTTCTGACCCTTCAATACTCCTAAATCTCACACTTGACACCTTCGTCTACAACAATGTCAAAGGCAACCATTCAAGGTCCTTTATCGGTAAAGCTTCCATAACTGGTACTTCGTTTGTTCCATATTCAGATGTTGTTGTCTTGCACTACCCTTTGGAGAAACGTGGAATATTGTCTTGCACTACCCAAATCTGTTATAACATACTTGAACTTTTTTGGATATGGGTTTTGGATCTGGTGTTGTCGATGTTCTTGTGTTCTTGGGTTTTTAAGATCTGGTGTTGTTGATGTTCTTGGATCTGGGTTTGATGTTCTTGGATCTGGGTTTTTGGGGGAGGTGATTCACTTTTTAGTTTAGTAAATCCATCTGGCATCCTTATTTGGTTTAATTAATGGAAAAAAAAACATGTGCCAGCCTGTAAGGTAACTGACACGGTGTCGGTAAAAGTTTTCGTTATGGGTGATATCAGAACAATATTTGAAAGTTCGTTGGTGTAGGTAGGACGGAATTTAGTTCGTTGGTAATGTCGGGACATTTTGAAAAGTTCGTGGGTATTTTTTGACTTTTACCTTTCCTAGTAAGAGGCTCATTTAGCAGACAACGAGCCGAGCCAGAAAACTCCAACTCGCAACAAACACATTTCCTAGGCGAGTGTATGACAATTAACCAAAAAAAAGTTTTTGCGACAATGGGAAAAGCCCAATCAAAGGTTCGTGTGAGGCAAGTAAAGGCTCTTTAGTAGACAACGAGCGAAGAAACAAACACATACTCACAACAAACACTATTACTAGGCGAGCGTATGATATAATATAATGTTATGTTAATGCTTAAGAAAGTACTAACGTCAAATGTTTGAAAGAAATCATTACGTTGGAATCGTTTAATTATTATCAAATACTAAAAATTATATATTTTTTATGCAAGTGTATAAATTAAGATCCTGTAGTAGAACGTTTCATTGCATGCTAAAAGATACTTTATTTGATTTTTGTTTGAAGCCATGCCTTGCTTTCACAAGAATCTTTGAAACCTAAGCTTTTGCCATGAGACAAAGCCAAATCAAGAAAACCAACACAAATAAAATGGAATAATTTAAACACATATTCATACAATGTATTACCCATACAAAAGCAATGTCATCAATCATAATAAAAAACATAAATATTTTCTACCAATACATCTTTCTTTATTCAAGAAATCCGTTCTCTATCACACTATGGATTCGAAAACTCGAAGCACCAATTTGCAAACATTACTTTCTTACATGAATTTGAACCTTTGTTTCACATGGCAAACGCGAAGATGCACAAGACTTATAATTCTACATCTTCCGTAATGTAGGACCATCTTTTGTTTTTTGGTTTTGGCATTTTATTTTAAGTATGCTTTAACGCCGGGCTGTTAGAAGGGAGTCAACTGGATTTCAAGCGAATTCTGTAGAGTGAACGTTCTCTCTGGTCTCATCTATCTCAGGCAGTCTGGAGATTGGAAGCAACACAAGGTAACAAGGGATCTTTATTAGGTTATCTGTACATGAGGTCTTCTGAGATATTCTTGCTGAATTCATAACAAGCGAATGTATAGCCAGATTCGCGAGCGATGAGGGTACACTGGTCTGGGACTTAAGAATCCCAATTAGCCAATACCGTGGGATCTTTTGAAGATAACGGGGGAATACAACGTAGAAGGTAAAAGAAAAGGTCGATTCCAAAAGGAAGTCAAGGTGACGAAAGAGTATGACTCGAATAACATTCATGCCAAATTCTCCCAAGGTCGCCTTCGTATTACTTTGCCTAAAAAAGTCATGACACCTCCAGTTCCAGAATCGCCTCCTCCAATGGTAACGTCATCACCTCCAGATGATGATCAAAGCAATAACATGAACACCAACGGAAAAAGTGTTGTTCCTAGTGTGAAGTCGAAAGTAGGCCAAGTTTTACGTTCTAAAGAGTTTACTCAAATCGTTGTGAACCTTGGCTTTGCAGTGGTCGTGGCTTTTAGAGTTTAAAAGCAGCGTATAAGTATTGGACTACATATGTTCAAGTTGATGAGGATTATATCATAGATTGAAGCCTCGATTCAAAGATTATTTAACTTGTATTCGATAATGTAATGAATTGCACCATGTTGAAATAAGATGAAGAAATGTAAATTCGTTTAATTTTATTGTACATCGAAAATTGAACAGTCAATTATAATTTTATTGTAAATTCGAGGAGTTTTCGTTGATGGTGATTGGGTTACTGACCCTAATGCGATTAAAGATGCTTTTCGAGACCACTTTTCTGCTCGGTTTCAGAAACCTGCTGGTTCTTGTTTAAAATTCAATACGCAATTTCCTAATCGCTTATCGTCTGATCAGATTGAGTTCTTGGAAGGTGATATCTCCAATTCTGAAATTCGTGATGCCGTTTGGGAATGTGGAGGTAATAAATCTCCTGGTCCCGATGGATTTACATTTGAATTTTTTCGTCGTAAGAATCTTTATAGGCTCTGATTTTTGTGATGCGGTTATTTGCTTTTTTGCTGATGGTTTCTTTCCGAAGGGTAATAATGCGTCTTTTATCACTTTGATCCCCAAAGTCATTGATGCTAAATTTGTCACGGATTTTAGACCTATTAGTCTAATTGGGAGTGTTTACAAAGTTGTTACCAAGATCCTTGCTAATCGTTTGTCTTCGGTCATTTCGGATCTTGTCTCGGAGTCTCAATCTGCCTTCATTGCTAATCGTCAGATTTTGGACGGTCCTTTCATTCTTAATGAAATATTATCGTGGTGTAATCGGAAAAAGAAACAAGCTCTTATTTTCAAGGCAGACTTTGCAAAAGCTTACGATTCCGTTCGATGGGACTACCTTCTGGAAGTTTTGCATGCTTTTGGATTTGGTGCTAATTGGTATAAATGGATTCGTGGTATTTTCACCTCAACTATGGCATCGGTTCTTATCAATGGAAGTCCTTCTTCTGAGTTCCCGTCTACTGTGGGTTGAAACAAGGTGACCCGCCGTCTAGCTCCTTATTTATTTATCCTTGTTATGGAATCGCTCCACATTTGGTATCTAAAGCGGCTAACGAGGGTAATTTTAAAGGCCTTCGTCTTCATGAATCTCTCACTATTTCTCATCTTTTTTATGCGGACGATGCGGTTTTTGTTGGTGAATGGTCTCATGAGAATTTGGTGAACCTGATTCGTATGCTAAAGTGTTTTTACCTTGCTTCGGGATTGAAGATTAATCTTCAAAAAAGTCATATTCTGGGAGCTGGTGTTTCGGGATGAAGATATCAGGTATGGTGCCTCTCTTATTGGTTGTGACACTATGCACACTCCTTTTAAAATACCTTGACATGTGTAGGGACGGTACCCCTATTCCTCGACCTCTGCTGGGAGAGAGCGCGCGCGATTGTGCAGAAAATTCAATCTAGGTTGTCCAAATGGAAGAGTAAAACGTTATCGATTGGTGGCCGCTTGACTCTTGTAAAATCTGTGTTAGGAGCAGCTCCTTTATACCACATGTCGATTTACAAAGCCCCCAAAAAAGTTTTGAATGTTCTTGAATCGATAAGAAGCAAGTTTTTTAATGGTATAGACCCGCTGGAGAGAAAAATTACTTGGATCGCATGGGATAAAATTTTGGTTTCCAAAAAGAAGGGTGGCCTTGGTGTTTCCAGTTTATATGCATTGAACCGTGCTCTTCTTCTAAAGTGGGTATGGCGCTTTATTTCCAACGATGGCTCTTTATGGTCGCGAGTCATCAGTGCCCTTTATGGTGATTCTCTTGGTTCTCACGCTGTAAACTTTCCTTCTACTTGGTGTTACATTGTTCGCGAAATGCAGTCCTTGGTGAGTAAAGGCTTCGACTTTATGTCTCGTATCAAGAAACGTGTTGGTAATGGGCCCTATAATACCAAATACCTGTTGACCCTTGGATGTTTGAGGTCCCTTTTAGTATTCGTTTTCCCCGGTTGTTTGCTCTTGAAAATTCTAAAGATATTTCAGTAGCCGACAAATGGAATGCTTCGGATCTTAAAGCGTCTTTTCGTCGTGATGTTAGAAATGGGGCAGAGTTACAGCAATGGTTGGAAATGGTCTCGGTTCTTGATTCGGTTTCTCTTTCTTCTTCAGCTGACCGTTGGTTTTGAATGTTTCAATGGAATGGTTCCTTTCGGTGAATGACAATTCGTCCAAATTGATGATCTTTGCTCCCTCCTTCGATGGAGGCTAACAAATGCTGAATTGTGCCGAGTAAAATCAATGTGTTTGCGTGGCGTGCTCGTCTAGATCGCCTTCCGACTAGATGCAATCTTCTATACCGAGGCGTGGAGATTGAGTCTTCGCTTTGTCCCGTTTGTGGTCTCTTACCTGAAGATATTAGTCATATTCTTTTCAAGTGTGATTTGGCGGTTTCAATTTGTCGTCGCATATGTCATTGGTGGAACATTAATTGGATCGAGGTGAATTCTTTTGTG
This sequence comes from Tanacetum coccineum, assembly GCA_026074375.1. Classification (NCBI taxonomy): domain Eukaryota; kingdom Viridiplantae; phylum Streptophyta; class Magnoliopsida; order Asterales; family Asteraceae; genus Tanacetum; species Tanacetum coccineum. Next base: position 6,318 of record BQNB010154022.1, read on the forward strand.
GATTGGACCGGTTGGTTTTCTTCAATTCGGCTTCCTTCGAAGATTAAGCAGATGTTGGAAGGGACATTTTATGTGGCATGGTGGCATTTATGGAATTTTCGCAATCAAACCATCTTCAATGCTAATCCTCCTAGGCGGTCGGTGATTTTCGATGATATTGTATCTCGTTCCTTTATGTGGTGTACTAGTAGGTGTGCCAAGACGTTCTCTTGGGAGTCTTGGTTAAAAACTCCTTATTTGATTTCCTTGTAATGTTTTTTGTCTAGCTCCTTGCTAGCCTTTTAATAAAATTTGCCGTTCAAAAAAAAAAATTATAATTTGTTATTCACTTGTGATCAAATTTTACCATTCATAAGTTGACATTATTTAGTCCATGGATTATGTATATACACTCAATGACCCAAGTTAAATCATTAGTGTCATTCTAGTCGCCGAGCCTCGGCTCAAGCTCAACTCGTTTCAAGTCTTATTTGTAGAACTCAAGTCCGGCTAGTGAGTTATCTCTAGGTCTTATTTGCAACAGCTCGTTTAGGCTCGTGAACCTAATCAAGCTCGATATATGAAAACGGATTGTTATTAAACTGAGCTTCATATTAAGCTGGAGCTCGGGAGCGCTCATTTAAGCTTGGCTCGTTTCGAGTTCTTACTGAGCAGAGTTCAAGTAGCCGACTCATTCACAACTTGCATACATGGAATTCGAAGTTTTTTGGGAATGTATAACACAAAATAATTATTGCATACTCTTAACTGAGCAAAAGTTTGATAGGGGACTAAGGGGCTAAGGGCCTCGCTTTGCAGGCTTATTGGTTATTTAGTTTTGGGCTTAATAAAGCTCAAGTTGACTCCTTTGGGGGCTTCCGCTTTGCAAGCTCAAGTAATCTCTTTTTAAGTAGGGATGTTCATCGGTTTGGTTATCGGGTTGTTCGGTTTATTCAGTTTGATTAGTTTGGTTAATTTTTTTGTAAAATCAAAATCGAATTGAATCGAAAATCAATATTGAATTCGGTTTGGTTTTTGGGTTGACTCGAATAACCCGAATTACACTATTTATAATTTTTTAAAATTTAATTATATAGATCTTTTTTTAAAAAGAAAAAATATTTCAAGCATAAAAGGTGTTTTTTAGATTAGGATAAATTTTACTCGTATATATATAGATATATAAAAAGTATATATATTTATAATAAATTCAGTTTTGGTTAAGATTGTCAAAATCATATTCAAACGGAGAACTGAATTTTTAGTTCGGCTCGGTTCGGTTTTGGCCAATTCGGTTTGGGTTATAAGTTCGGTTTGGTTTTTCCGGTTTGGCTCGATTTCGATTTTCAATTTATTCGGTTATTAACCAAACAATGCACACCAACACATTAGCCTTTTTTTTGCTTTTTCCCATTTCTTCACTCATACATTAAAAAACACTCTCTCTCATCGGTCAAAACTAAGCCCTAACACACTTTTTGAGACTCACTATTTTTTTATATTTTTCAAACGAGCTAATTTTTCATTCAATAAAATTATAAAACATTTTATATAAAATAATCTTACATAAAAATATGAAAAGAGTTTCAGTTAGAAAACCCCTTTCTTCTGGAGATAGAGGGCAAGGGTTCAATATTCTGACGCCGAGCAGCGTCGCGCGCGTGTCAAAGATCCATCTGGAAGCAGCCTCTCTACCTTCAGGTATGGGTAAGACTGTCTACATCCCACCTCTTTCATACGCCGTGAAAGACTAAATTAGTCTCTCTACCTTTGAGTAGGGGTAAGAATGTCAACATCTCACCTCCTCTATACCTCGTGGAAGATGAGATTGGGTAAACGTTGACAGTTTTATAGTTTATACTAGTTTGTATATAATTTTCATAGTTTAGACGTATATATTAAAGGCTTTTGCTAACAATAACCCTTAGGGTTCGTTTGGTAGGATGGAATGAAATGTCAAATGAATGGAATAAACAGTGTAATGGAATAAATAGTGTAATGTAATGATTCATTACCGTTATTATCATGTTTGGTTTGTGTGATAAGACGTAATGAATTGATAATAAAAAGACTAAAATACCCCATCAGATAGGAAGTTTATTTAATGTGGTTAGTTAATGATGGAGTTTTATGTAATTTTGATTCCATTACGTGATGTAATGAAAAAAAAGTAGGGGACCCCTAAGGAATGGTTTTGATGTAATGAATGATTCCTTGTAATCAATCATTACATTCTATAAATGTAAACAAACAATATTTTTTTTAATTCCTTCGTAATAATCTTTTCCATTCCCCTTTTCATTACAGCATACCAAACACTATGTTAGTGTTAGGAATCGAGAAAAGACTCGGTCACTTCTAAAGTTGTAATAGTATAGCTCGTGTATTCATAATATTTAAAAACTTACCAAGCTAATCGGGTCAACATAAGTCATCCTTATGTTGACCGGCCTATGCAAGGTATATATACCCCTCTCCAGGCTTGGTGATGGTTATGATGTTCATTGGGTCCATTCATAATATGATACTTTTCTTTTCTCTCACTAAGTGCTACAACCCCCCTTTCTCTCTCTAAACTTTCTTTCTTAATTAGTTGTTAAGTGATTTGATACTTCTACAATTGGTATCAGTCGCCATGGGGTATATCGTGAGCTTGTGTGCGTTTATATCTTGTTTAGATCATTAGTTATAGTTATTTTTGGTTTTCGTGTGCTTTAAAAATCAAACCCGGATTTTTGTGTTTAAAAGTGTTAAAGTTTGTGTTTTTAAGCAAGATATAGGCCTAAGATAACTAGTTGTGCAAGAAAAATCAATGTAAAACATCAAAAATGGTGAGTTTTTGTGAAAAAATACGTTTTTATTTGAAGAAAGCGAAATATGTTATGAAGGTAGCGAAATATCACATGAATCTAGCGAAATATGTATTTAAGCGAAATATGTTGTTAAGCGAAATATGACAGGTTGACTTCAAGCGAAATACGTCATTTCTAGGAAACGAAACTCTGCTTAATTTTTCTTAGGTCAAGCGAAATATGTTGCTCAGCGAAATATGTTTCTAAGCGAATTATGACAGATTGCTAGTTCAAGCGAAATACGTATTCAAGCGAAACATTACTCTGTTCAATTTTTCATATTCAAGCGAAACATTACATATTCAAGCGAAACATTACCTTTGTCATATTCAAGCGAAATATTACATCTGTCACAAAAAGGTTTTATTTTCTACGGTTTGTCTTACTTTGTAAAATCCCGCGAAATACTTGGATTTCTCGGTTTTAGTGAAGATTTGTAAAATCTCGTGGAATATCAATCTTATTCACCAACAACAACAACTCTTAACACAATCCTCCTTTATCACTGTTCGATCACTTTTTAATCATTTCACTTTTCAATTAATTCAAGATGACTACTTTAGCAAAACACATCATTGTTGCTGGAGCTGAGAACCGTCCTCCAATGCTTGAAAAATCAATGTATGATTCATGGGCAAGTCGTATACGTCTATTCATCAAAGGGAAGAAACATGGTAGGATGATGCTTGATTCAATCGATAATGGTCCATTGGTTTATCCAACTGTTGAAGAAAATGGGCAAACTAGACCTAAGAAATACTCTGAACCTACTGAAGCATAAAAACTTTAAGATGATTGTGATGTTCAAGCAACAAAGATCATTCTTCATGGTCTTCCACCCGATGTGTATGCACTTGTTAACCATCAAGAGGCGGCTAAGGATATTTGGGATAGAGTTAAGATGCTAATGAAAGGCACTGAATTATCATACCAAGAACGTGAATGCAGATTGTATAACTTGTTTGATAAGTTTGCTCATGTTCTGGGTGAAATACTGTATGAGTACTACTGGAGATTCTCTCAGCTGATCAATGGCATGCATACTATTAGGATGACTATGCAACAAGTTCAAGTCAATACCAAGTTTTTTGAATGCTTTTCCATCGGAATTCACATCGGTTTATGCAACACCCATTCATCATCCACACCCTCGTACTCTAGTCAATCTAGTCAATTCACAACAACATCTAGTTTTCCCTTCACCATTCATATCTCCTTTAATAACACCACAATCTCAAGCTGAATTTCCCCAATTGGACTCCGGTCTAGCTATTTCTATGTTTCAACAAGGAGAAGATCTGATTGAATGCATCAACAAAGTAATGACATTTCTGTCTGCTGTAGCATCAAGGTTTCCACCATCAAATAATCAACTCAGAACATCGTCTAATCCTAGAAATCAAGCAACCATTCAGGATGGTAAAGTCACCGTTCAACAAGTTCAAGGAAGACAAATTCAGAGTTATGCTGGTACAGGAAATAGAGGAATTGCTACTACTTCAAAGGGAAATGTTGCAGTTGGTCCATCAAGAGTTGTGAAGTGTTATAACTGTCAAGGAGAAGGGCATCTAGCGAGACAGTGTACTCAACCAAAAAGGCCAAGGAATGATGCATGGTTTAAGGAGAAAATGATGTTAGCAGAAGCTCAAGAAGCGGGTCAGATATTGGATGAAGAGCAACTTGCATTTTTAGCAGACCCTGGTATATCAGAAGCTCCAGTTGCTCATCAGACAATCCCTCAGAATTCAGCTTTCTAGACAGACGACTTGGATGCATATGACTCAGATTGTGATGACTTATCCTCGGCTAAAGAGGTTCTGATGGAAAATCTTTCAAGCTGTGATCCAGAAGTTCTCTCTGAGGTACCTTATTCTGAATCTTATCCGAATGATATGATTAATCAAGATGTGCAAGAGATGCAGTATTCTGAACAAACACATGTTGATGATTTTGAAGATAATGAGATACATAGTGGTAGTAACATCAATCCGTACTCTCAATATCTCCAAGAGACACAAGATGCGGTTATTCAGGATACTAATCCTTCTGCACCTAATGATTTATTGGTGCTATCCTTAGTTGAACAAATGACTGATTACGTAGCTCATTTAGATAAGGAAAATCAGACAAATAAAATGGTAAATCAATCATTAACCGCTGAGCTTGAGAGATACAAAGAATGAATCGCCATTTTTGAGCAAAGACTTAATGTAGATTCGAATCAAAGGGAAAAATTAATAGATTCTCAAATGGATGATTTAATTCGCGATAGAAATTCAAAGCTAGCTGCTTTTCAGCAAGAGATCGATACACTTAAAGAAAATCTTTCTAATAATGTCAAAGAAAATGAGTCTTTATAAAAAAACGTTAACTGTTTTCAAAACAGAGTCTAAAGAAAAAGAGTCTAAGTACATTGACAAGGAAATTGTTTTGGAAAAACAAAATAAAGAACTGGAGAATATTATTTGTAAGATGTATCGATCTACGCAAGCAATGCATATGCTAACGAAACCACAAGTTTTTTACGATTACACTCACTCAGAGTTTCGCTGGCACTGGAAACAGAGGAATTGCTACAACTTCAAAGGGAAATTATGTAGCTAGTCAACAAAGAGTTGTGAAGTGTTATAACTATCAAGCAGAAGGGAATATGGCGAGACAGTGCACTTAGCCAAAAAGGACAAGAAATTATGCATGGTTTAAAGAGAAGTTGATGTTAGCCGAAGCTAACAAAGCTGGTCAGATACTGGATGAAGAGCAACTTGCATTCTTAGCAGACCCTGGAATAAACAAAGCTCTAGTTGCTCAGCAGAAAATCCCTCAGAATTCAGCCTTCTAAACTAAAGATTTGGATGCTTATGACTCATATTGTTATGATTTATCCTCGGCTAAAGCGGTTCTGATGGCAAATCTTTCAAGCTATGATTCAGATGTCCTCTCTGAGGTACCATATTCTGATACTTATCTGAATGATATGATTAATCAGGATGTGCAAGAGATCTCGTATTCTGAACAAATACATATTGATGATTATCCAGATAATGAGATAACAAGTGATATCAATATCATTCCTTACTGAAGTTTTAAAAGACACATTTAATGCGTTTGATAAAACTCTTCTAGATGAAATTACTGAAGTTTAAATTGTTTATAACCAAATGGAGGTTGCTGTTAGTGTTCTATAGACAAGAACGTTTTTGAAATTCAAATTAAACAACTTAGGATTGATAATGATCAACTCTTGAACCAAATCATGTCTCAAGAAATTATGCATATTGTTGCGAATTCTGTGGATATTTTTAATATAAAAAAGTCATGTATGAATGATTGCAATAAGTGTCTAGAACTTGAGACTGAGATTTTCAAAAAGAAAGAATTCATTGAAAAAGAGGCTTACGATAAACTTGTCAAAAGTTATTCAAATTTAGAAAAGCATTGCATTTCATTGGAATTAGCAACTCAACATAATCAAGAGATTTTTCAAAGGGAAGGTGAAAACCTAGATGCTCCCACATTTAATCAATTATTTGAAATAAATGAATTGAAAGCTCAGTCACAAGAGAAGGACACAGTAATTAGAAAGATGAAGGAAATAATTAAATCTTTGAGTGGAAAAGATAGTGTGGAAAATGTAAAGAAAGATATTGATGAGATTGAAACAATCAACATTGAACTGGAACATAGTGTGGCAAAATTACTTTCGGAAAATGAAAATTTAAGAAAAGAACGAGCATTTGAAATCAATTTACAAAGACCAATTTGACTCAATTAGAAAGACACGTGTTCAATCAAAAGAACATCGTGACTCTTTAATTGCTCAAATTAACGCAAAGTCTGTTGAAAATTCGGATTTAAATGCTCAACTTCAAGAAAAGGCTTTTGCTATTACAGCATTGAAAAATAAATTAAGGAAACTTAAAGGGAAAAATGTTGTCAATACTGTGGTTTCAAAACCTAATGCCACTATTGCTCCAGGAATGTTCAAGCTTGACATAGAACCTATTTATCCTAGGCTTAAGAACAATAAGGATGCTCATGAGGATTATATTGAGAAGACTATACAATATACGAACACTCTTTGTGGATTTATAGAAAGCGCTAAAACATAAAATCCTAGTAAACCTCTATTAGAATCTGCTTGCATGCTTACAAAACATGTTCAGGAATTTTTAGTCTATGTCTCTCTGACATGCCCTAGTTCACCAAAACCTAGTGGGAAGTTAGTTGTTGTCACACCGATAAATAAGGACAAAAGAGTTAGGTTTGCTGAACCTATCACATCATCAAACAATATTCCCAAGCAGACTGATTCTCTTAAGACCAAAGATTCTAACAAGCCTTTGTTGGCTTCTACAGGAGTAAAACCTACTACTAGTTCTAGCGGATCAAAGCCTTTAGACAATACAAAGAACAATAGGATCACGTGACCACCACGTAGCAATCGGAAGAATAAAGTAGAAGACCACTCTAGGAAAGTTAAATCTAGTTTGAATAAGACGAATTCTGTTTCTGAACCTATCAGTAATGCACTTGTTAAGCATTCTATGAGAAATGCTAAGTTTGAATTTATTTGTGTTATCTGTAACAAATGTTTGTTCGATGCTAATCATGATATGTGTCTTATTAATTTTGTGAATGATATGAATGTGCGTTCAAAATCTAAATCTAAAAGAAATAAAATGAGAAAAGCTTGGAAACCTACGGGTAAAGTGTTCACTGATGTAGGATATAAGTGGAAACCAACAGGAAGATTTTTCACTATAGTTGGTAACTCGTGCCCTTTAACTAGGATTACTCCCAAGAAAATAGTGCGTCTTACGGAAACCACTTCTAAGTCAGTAGAAACACCAAAACCAGAGATTAAAGTCTATAGTAAGAGACCCAAACAAAAATCAGTAGGTTCGAGTAAAAAAAGCTAAGATTGTAGAATCTAAAATTGCTAACAACTCAGAATCCACTCATTTGTGAGGATCCAATGCTACAGATGTTCCATATTCTTCTTCTCTTGTCAATGACAGGTTGTCTAGATCGTCCTCTAGTATCTGGACTCCAGATGTTTAAACCATATGACAGGGAACCGCTCTCAGCTCATGAACTTCGTTAGTAAATTTCTAGGATCTGTTCGATTCGGAAATGACCAAGTTGCAAAGATAATGAGGTATGGTGCTGTCAGCAGGGGAATGTATTTATCTCAAGGGTGTATTATGTTGAGGGGCTTAGACATAACTTGTTTTCTATTGGATAATTTTGTTACGCGGATCTTGAAGTTGCATTTTAGAAAACACTTGCTTTATTTTGAATTTAGAAGGTGTTGATCTACTTTCAGGCTCCCGAGATACAAATTTGTACACAATTTCTCTTGATGACATGCTAAAGACTTCTCCAATCTGTCTTCTATCAAAAGCTTTAAAGACTACGAGCTGATTATGGCACTGTCGGTTATCGCATCTTAACTTCGATACTCTTAACAAGCTAGCCAAAGACGGTCTTGCTCGAGGCATTCCAATGCTTAAATTTCAGAAAGATCATCTGTGTGCAGCATGTGCATTAGGAAAAAGCAAGAAATCCTCTCATCAACCCAAAGCTGAGGACACTAATCAAGAGAAACTATATCTTTTGCAAATGGATCTTTATGGCCCAATGCGTGTGGAGAGTATTAACGGGAAAAAGTATATCTTGGTGATTGTTGACGATTACTCACGATTTACTTGGGTCAGATTTTTGAGATCAAAAGATGATGCTCCTGACGCTATCATCAAGTGCCTCAAAAATATTCAAGTCTGTTTAAATGCCACTGTTCGAAATGTTAGAACAGATAATGGAATTGAATTTAGCAATCAGATTCTTCGTGATTTCTATGAAAATTTCAGCATTTCACACCAAACTTCTATTACTCGCACTCCTTAACAAAATGGCATTTTCGATAGGCAAAACCGAACTCTTGTGGAAGCTGCTCGTACAATGTTGATATTTGCAAAAGCTCCTCTGTTTCTATGGGCCGAAGCAATCAACACTGCTTGTTATACCCAAAACCGTTCTTTGATCCGTCTCCGCTACAACAAAACTCCTTATGATCTGATGCACGACAAGAAGCCGGATTTATCGTTTCTTCATGTCTTTGGTTCACTCTACTATCTGACCAATGAGAGTGAGGATTTAGGTAAACTAAATGCAAAGGCCGATATTGGTATTTTTGTTGGTTACGCATCCGCAAAGAAAGCTTTCAGGATCTATAACAGGAGAACTCAGAAAATTATGGAAACTATTCATGTGACGTTCGATGAGCTGACAGCGATGGCTTCGAAACAATTCGGTTCAGGACCCGGGCTTTAATTAATGACTCCTGCAACATCCAATTCAGGGCTCGTTCCACACACTATTCCTCAACAACATTGTAATCCACCGAATAGAGATGATTAGGAT
>BQNB010154024.1:0-15571 GCA_026074375.1 Tanacetum coccineum
GGAGATTTAAAATAATTTAAAGAGAAAAGAGAAGTAATTTTTCATGAGAAACATGCACCCAATATTTGGAGAAAAAAGAAAAAAAATGTGATATCTATACTACATTATAAAGCATTTTCAACCTATTTTTGAAAATGTTGAAAAATTAAGTAGTGCAAATTTTTATGCATGTTGTACAATCTTTTTATGCACCCAATAAAATTCTGCCAAACAATTTAACACCCGCTTTAAAAGCCATTAAAAAGGCTGTTACATTTCAAGTTACAAAACATAATGTACAATCTTTTTATGCAAGCAATAAAATTTTGTCAAACAATATAACACCCTCTTTAAAAACCATTAAAAAAGGCGGTTACATTTTATCACTATAAATATAACTACAATACATTTCACACACTACACAACAAAAAATACCCACTATTCTTCTTCATAATGCCTTATCGAGACAAACAAAGGATGCCGGTTAGATCGCTTTTTGGTATGATGCCTCGGGTGTTCGGTTTGTTAATGGGTGTTAATTCAGTTGGCGCCATGGTGGATCTTTTCTTATTCTAATAGTCTCTCTGGTTCGTTTTGCGGAGTTCGTTTCGTTAGTGTTTTATCTGTTCCTTTTCGTTCTTTGTTTGTTGGCTCGTTTTTGGTGTATATCGTCTGCTAAGTTTCGTTCTAGCACTATTTTTATTACAAAAATTCCATTTGCCGTTCAAAAAAAAAAAAAAAAAAAAAAAAAAAAAGATATAAAATAGATTTTTTTTATCATGTGAAACTCTTTTGTGGTTTAGTTTTGGAAAAAAAGCATAAAGATGTATCAATTTATGTATTTATTACACACAGCTTTACTTTTTTTTCTTATTGAATGACATAGCTCTTCATGAATTAATATAATAATTATACGACACAAGAAGTTTTAAAATTTTGATGATTCAATAAGAAATAATATCTGGTACACAATAAACTAAGTATGATACTTGAGAAAAACTTCAAAGACTAACTAATCGCTATTGAAAAATGTTTTACATAAATCAAAATGCATTACTACTTCTTTAAATCCACATCAAGTTACAACAAATCAAAATGCTATTGAAATATTTGTCATATTGAGTTCATATATACTATATTTATCTGCAAAAAGAAATGGAACTGGGCGTTGCTCCAGGTCTAAAGTCACATATATTTGAGCCAAAAGTTCAATATAGACCCAACATTTGTCATAGACCCAATGAACCAATCATAGCCACTCATTTTTTCATCACAAATAAAAAAACCTACTTTCCACCTCTTTTTTAAAAATTAAATATCTCACACACCGTTAATCGTTACGCAAAACAAAACATACCATCGCGACGAGAATTAAATTATCTTTTTATAGAAGGGCGACACTATGTACTTTCGACGAACTTTTTTTTTATGATTTTATGAAGTAATATACGATTTTATAAAATCATATATGATTTATGAAATCATATATGATTTTATGAAATCATATATGATTCGTTGTACGAATCATATATGATTCGTCATACGAATCATATATTATTTACGCAATTCATCGACTGAAACAAAATTGAAAAAAGTTTGTTCCGGAAATTCATCAAATCTCGCATATATTGAATCTGTACTCTTCATGCAAATCATAATATGATTTTATGCGAATCATATATGATCCGTTATACGAATCATATATGATTATCCGTTATACGAATCATACTCTATGAATTTTCGAATTCACGGACTAGAAAAAAAAATCGAAAAATCTAGTTTTCACACCAAAGTATACCAGTAGTCACCTCTGTTCTAACTCTATGCTCTAGATAAATCTAAATATGCGTCGCGCTGTGTATTATTTCTTCTAGTCTTGCAGTAGACCGAATTCCATCAACCCGTTTATAAAGATATTCTCTCTACTACTCATAAAAAAACAAACACAGCTCGAATAAATGGGTTTTTTATTTTTGCGATTTTTTTATTTTTGATAAAAAAATGAGTGGCTAGGATTGATTCATTGGGTCTATGACAAATGTTGAGTCTATATTGATCTTAACTCTATATTTGAATGACCAAATTAACAAAGTATGACATATTATGAGCATTTACAAAATAACACATAATTTAATAAATAGGTACATACATATATTCTAAAATCATTATAGTTGATGGGTTGTAAAGCCAGGGTCGGTCCTGGCTTTCTTGCTACCTTGTGCGAGTCGATAAAAAAATGTCCCTTCATAAAGAAACAACGCATTAACTATCGTTTAGGGGTTTACAACTACCCTACACAACTTTTTACTTAATAAACAAAATCTTAATTCCGGGTTACAAGTTTAATATAGGTCACTAAAAACTTTGTAATCGTACGTTTCTTTAAACAAAAATATAATTTATCTCATCACAGTCAAAAATTGAATAAATGATCACATGATTATGAAAAGGTTGGCGTAATTAAATTATAAACAAAAATTTCTTTTATAAATATTAACTCTGTAAAATAGATAATAAAATCAATATGTACTCTAATATTTTACGTGACAAAAAATAGCATCTTCGATCCGTATCTCACGAAGCAAATGCTGAAATGATATATTATACTTTGCGAAAAAATTGAAATATTTTGTGAAAATTGAAAGTTTAGAAAAACTTTAAGGTTAGGATACAAACTAGTACAGTAGTTCACAATTATTTTCTGGAATTAAAATCCATTGGTCAAAATGTCAAAGTACTTACAACTTAACCCACGTGGGCTACACAACTTCTGACGCAACAATTACTAAAAATATTTTTTCCTCTCTCTAAATCACACCGTCATCTTCTTTCCCATATCACCCATAATTCCATATTATCAAACAGAAACCCAGACCATCTTTGCAATTTTTTTCTATCCTAATATAACATGAATCTAAAATATGATGCCCCCAGACACTTGATGCCCTGGGCCGTCGCCCAGCTCGCCCGGTACCAGGGCCGGCTCTGTGTAAAGCTCATACATTATCTTTTCTAATATACAAAAAACTAAAAGTTGATCAGCGAGCATCGGAGTACATGGCATACCTCAATGTGTTTCTCTGTGGTTCCAGAAATATTTGGCATGTCCGCGAAACCGGTCGATCATAAAATGAAGGATAGAAAGTCTCTCTTGAGTCAGGCTTTTGTCAGCTTACAATACCCTTGTCTCAGCCTTCAACTTCATCTTCACCCACAGTTTCATCCTCATTGTTTGCGAACTTACTTGGAGCTTTCACAAAAAAAAAACATGTCATCAAAAAAATTCTTAACGGCTTGATTCTTGATTAGACAAATTAACAAAGATTGAAGTTGAAGGTTGTAAGTTACCACTCTTGTAGTAAAGTCGTCCATCTATCGTCTTCACAGGTTGAGCATCTACATGATCAACTTAACCTTAGTTTAAAAACTGTGTTTTGCAAATCAATGCGCTAAAGTCTTAACAGGCCGACGCAATGCGAGGCTTAGTATTAAAAAAATACGAAAAATTACTTAAGCATAGTATATTCTACCAAGTACAGTGACTATGTATGATATTGATATAACGCTGAATTGTCATTAGATATTAGTTGTTAACCATATTTTTTCATCCACTACTGAGAATAAGATGATGTGATTCATTAATAACACTCACTTAAGTTTCAATAGCTAACCTTAAAAATGAAACTTAAATCACAAAGATGCAACGATTTATGAGAGTTGTGATTTCTTTTCATTTCTGAAACTAAATAGAGAAAACGCAATATTATAGTACCACACTGATAAAGAAAAACATTCATACAAAGGTGTTGTTCATAAAATTATAGCGTCATTGATTTGACTATTTGAGTCACAACCTATCCAAGCCAAAGGAAACATACTTACAGAAAATATGACCAATAAATTAGTTTGTATTCAACTTTTAATTTGGCTAACATATTCCTTCAAACCGTTGAGGCCAACTCTATGAATATCTTTGCACATATGAAAGCAATAATACCATACGCCATGGTTGCAAACACAATATGGATACGTTTTCCTCGCCAAGATATGGGTGTGGGTATAATACGCTCTTAAAAAAATGCAAACACATAAAACTATGGTCATTTCCTTAATAAAAGCTACATAAAGTGTGCTCACTCTAACCACACTCGGGCCCTATTTATCTAATACAGTAATATATTATTGTTTACTTGAATTAATTAATATTATACGCTACCTGTAGCATTTGTGAGACACCAAAAAACAGACAGTGAAAAAGAAGCTTAGTTCTGCACATATGAAAGTAATACATTCCATACGCCATGGCTACAAACACAATACAGATACGTTTTCCTCGCCAAGATACGGGTGTGGGACTGTAGGTATAATACGCTCTTAAAAAAATGCAATCACCATCGCCTTAATAAAAGCCAAACGTAACCTAAGGTATCGTTGTCAACCACCTATCACCAACGTCGCACGCCATAAATGGCGACACAAAAGAATTGGCGACATCAGAGTTTGTCAAACGACTTAAACCCTCTGAATAACTAATTTTCTCGGTGTATCAACATGTAACTTTTATGAGAATCGAGGAAGTAGGTTTACCTGTGCTAATAGGCGACATGTTTTTTACACGAAGAAAAGAACACAGAAAAGGGAATAGCTGCTCCCAGTATCTGTAACAATACACGATATACACATTTGGTCGAACATTAAATCGATAATAATGTTGCAATATATAGTATACCTCTAAAACGATGTTGGAAAGTTTAAGGTTGTAGCATGTTTTATAGATGGTGGTGGTGGTCTGGTTTTCGTCGAAGAGCTTTGGTTGCAAAACCAATAGTCATGGTATCAAGATTCAATAGCGAAACACAATTGAAAAATAGTACACTTTTATTATAACGCAACTTGTTGAACCGTTTGCTGAGAAACCCATACTAATACATAACCATTTTTAAATAAATACACCAAAATAAACAAAAAAAGGAACCATCGAAAGAGTTGTTTCTGTTTTCATAAGCATCTTGTTGACGACCCCTTCTGCTTGATTTCATAGTTTATCCTGTTGTAAGATATTAATTTTTTTAAGTAGATAGTAACAAAGATGTAAGAAATAGGTACTGATTTGCCCCTAATTCTAACCCCAGCTTGTTTATTTGACCGCCGTTGATACTTCCGCTGTACCAACCTACCGAACACTGAACACACCAAGTGAACCCATCAAGTAAACCAACCTGGTATTTTAATGATGATACATACGCAACATAAATCAAACCTCGAATGTTAAGCTACTAAAATGGCTGTGAATTGCATTATGTGCTAGAAACTTTGTTTCACTCATTGATAAGACTTATTTGCCTAATAATTTAATATGACGGATACAAAATGTTTAATTACTGGCGTGGTTATCTAGAGGTAGTTGATGATATGCTAAGCACATTTATGTTTTGTAAATCAAATATACCTTTTCAATGGTGCCTGGATAAAGTTATTAGCTCAGCTTCCATCTGTTGCTCTGAACTCCAAAAGGCGATACAATCTTCATACATCGCACGAACCCAAACAAATCCCCTGCAAAAGTTAGTTTGGCATTCAGCTTAAAACAACGGCAACCAAACAACCTAAAAGGCTACATAAAGTATGCTATTTGTGGATAGTAGTACTACCTGGTCTCACGAATGCCTAACTATATATAAATTGCTTATTACATTCTTCTATAACATAAAACATGCAATTCAAAGTTGAAACTACATAAACGAACAAGAAGCTTTAATTAACAATCCCAGACACCCCAAAACTATCCCAATTACCCCCACTAATAAATCTTGCAATAAGGCTTTAAAATTAAGGAGGCCGCATTAAGGAGGCCGCCTACTGCTATTTCCCAGATTTCTTAAAAATCGATTTTTCTTAAAATTCTTTTTGTGTGAGGGTGTAACACCCCCAAAAATGGGTCGCAGCGGAATATGTTTCCGGGAGCGTTACTTCATGGTACCATTGCACCAGTCAGGAGAGAACGACCTCTAAGTGTCGTTTGAAAAGTATTCTTGAAAAGTTTGGACTCCAATGTTCCTCAAATAGGCCAAGCATCTATTTCACCTGAGAAAAACATGCTTAAAAGGGTCAACATAAAGTTGGTGAGTTCATAGGTTTTCGTAAGTATAATTGTAAATCCCAAAACTCTATATATAGGTTTACCGTGTTACAAGTTTCGCCCATACAAAACTTGCAACGCATAAACTGACATATATAAGTTTCCATATATAAAATCCCAAAAAAATTTCAAGTATATATTGTAATGAAGCACAATATGATTATCACAACAAGTTTCAAGTATATATTGTAATGAGCACAATACCTCAAAATGTTTCAAGTAGATATTGCCACTTTATTCACGGCAATGTAAAGATTCATATGTGTATAAAACAATGATTACGATTACTCTAAGTTCATGGAACTGCTACGTAGACTCATTATAAGTATGCCACTTTATTCAAGGCACCGTAAGGTTCAGATTCATCAGTATGTCGTGTTGTGCTCCGACAATGTTATAACGTTCGTTAGTTCGATCTCGAACTAGTGATAGCTAATCACCCAAACGGGAGTAGTCAACCCCCAATAGATCTATCTCATAACACTCGCGCTTACCCTACAAGTAATTAACAGTCCACTCCACTTAAACTAATCCGTAATCATTCGAGTAAAAGTCAAGTATGTGTTTACGTCCAAAAAGTAAACCAAGTAGTGTATCTCATCGCGAGATATATAAAAGAGTATGTAAATCAATTTGTTATCAACCATATAAATGCATTTGTAAACAAGCATGTTCTCACCCCAAAACTTATAAAACAAATCATGTAAAACGTGGGGCTATGAACTCACCTTGAGTTCAGATAATCCAAATATCGCAGATAAAGCGTCACGCAAATCGTCAGATGCAACCTATTTAATTTAAGGTCGTATAAGTACTAATCACATTGAGTAATCTCTACCATGCATAAGTCTATTTAGCTAATCACCATCTAATTGTTTGAGTGAAAACATATTTATAATTGTAAAACATTTATAAATATCTGAATAATGTAATTATAGTTATTCCTGGTAGGGTATTAGTTACTCCTGGTAGTGTTGTAGTTACTCCTGGTAGTTATAGTTATTACTACTGGTAGTATATTAGTTACTCCTGGTAGTTATAGTTACTCCTGGTAGTGTTGTAGTTACTCCTGGTAGTTATAGTTATTACTACTGGTAGTATATTAGTTACTCCTGGTAGTTATAGTTACTCCTGGTAGTGTTGTAGTTACTCCTGGTAGTTATAGTTATTACTACTGGTAGTATATTAGTTACTCCTGGTAGTTATAGTTATTACTACTGGTAGTATATTAGTTACTCCTGGTAGTTATAGTTTATTTTCTAAGTCTGACCCGACTATAATGACCCACTAAATCACATTTTCATGACTCGGGTTCTAAAGAGAATTTATGCGAAACGATATTTTGAACAACTTTCCAGTTCTGTCCGAGACCCGAAACTCGACCGAAATGGGCGAAAAAGCACTCGCATCAGATCTGATGCAGTGTATTAATTACCAAAAAGCCAGATTTTGCCCCCGCCTTACGACCCGTTATCACTCGCTTTTAGACTTAAAGAACCTCGCGGGGAAGTAAAACGACCTTCCGAACGACTTTCATGTTTCGGCCGAAGGCCGAAACGGACTCGAAAGTGCCGCAAATACCATCTTAAAATCCTGACAGAAACCACTAACTTAACAAATGCTGGATTTTTATACCTCGAATATATACCTCGTTTTCGCTCTAACTTTTTCGTTATAAATCCGTTTGACAAGTTTCTTACCTTTTCGGAATCGTCGTGAATCATACTACTTTATAAAAATATAAAATAATGTGTTATATATACGAATTTTGGACAGAATCTTTGAGTGACCTTGTTGAATCCATTTTTAACCTTGCTTTTATACCTTACTACTTTTGTTGTTAATCATTTTTACACCAACTTAATATGGTACAATACTTTCTCATCCCTTTTAACATGATATTAGCAATATCTCCACATATATAATAGTATGCAAGATGATCATTACAAGTAAAAACTCCATTTACATGTTAAAAATCCTACATGGTGAGACACAAGGTTAAAAAGAAGTTTTCAAACATATTCATGTATATTTTTAAAGATAATAGATTATCGATGTTAAGAACAAACCCGAGTCCTTTAAGTTTTGATACCACCGCGTCTCGAATGCTCCCAATGCTCAGCTAGCAAATAATAACCTGAGAAAATACATGCAAAAACGTCAACAATAATGTTGGTGAATTCATAGGTTTAAGTAAAAACAGTATTGAAATAATTCAAGTAATATTCCAGTAAGAAAAGTAGCGTTACAACATTTCAAAGTATTATTTCTGAAATCCAAGTAGTGATTCAATACATCAAAATGTTCAGTAGCGACCCAAGATTCAAGTAATAATAGACTAGGAAACACATTCAATAGTCCAAAACATATATTATTGCACTAAGCTCATGACACCGAAACCTTAACGTACTTCACTCAATAGATTGAAATGCCCCACAAAAGTAGGATGTTCTGCCAAACATCCTAGAATGTATACCAAAATGTTCAATACAATCCATGAGTCAAGCTTGTGACCCTCAAAGAAGGGGGGATTCGTCAGTCCCGATATATCTATCCACAACACTCGCATCTCACTACACAAGCAACGACTGTTTTCATGATAAACAGGACTAAGTGGCAGAGAAGGTACTTAGCAGATAATAACAGCATTAATATCAGGCATAGCATACAATTTGAAACAACACTTGTGTCCGAAGGTAAAAAAAAACATGCATAGCAAATCAAGCTTTAGTAAGTTCATAAGTAATCAACCATGTATTAAAAATTCAGGTAGTAAGCAAGTAAAAGCTTTAGTAAAAATAGTCATTTAACGCTTAAGTAGTAGAATATTAATTTTTGTAAAATGAGCATGTATTCGCCACCCAGAAAACAGATATATGAAAACCATAAAAAAGAGAAAGAGGGGCTAATGAACTCATCGTGTATAGAAGTATAGGATAAGAGAATCACAACGAGTGAACAAATATGACAACGATGTGAACATCATGATTAACAATGAAGAACGAAGTCGAGAGATCCGAACCGTGACCTAAAATAATGGTGCGCGTATAAGAGTATGTTTATAAGAAAATGCATAAAGCTCATAAGAAATGATGATTTATGCATCCATAAAACAACACCACTTAATGTTTCGTATTTTATGTGCATTTTTCCCTGAAATTTTCTTTTCTTCTTTATTAGCTAAATACTCTGCTTACTTAAAGTAACCGATAATGGTCGAACTAGTCGATCTCCCTTCTATATTAAGTACCCTCTTAAATGTGTATTACTACCATAGTATCACACCATAGACCCATAGCTTAAGTGATCTTCATAGGGAATACACATTAATGTCACTTGTTCTAAAACAGTAGCTGCTGGACTTTGCAAAAGTTGGACAGTAGCAGACCCTCTAAAAAAATTTATAAAAATCTAGAAAAATTACAGTAGCTCACATATATCATGGAAATTCTCCAGTATAAATTTCGTAGAAAAATATTAATTTTTGACCCGTCTGCACAGCACATATTTACAACTGAAATTCGGACACAGAAAACGCAGTTTTGACAACTTGTCTCACAACTCACTTTTGATCCACTTTCAATTGCTTACAATCCAAGAGGCCTAATTTTATGGAAAATAGACTCAAAGGGCTTAATCATAGGCTCCGGAAAATCTAGAAAAGCTTTTATAATGACCAAGTTATGGTACTCACAAGTCGACTCAAAATTCTGGCTCAAAAAAACGACTAGGCAGAATTGACACTCACCCTTCCCCCAAATTTCTAATGGAACTTACCTTATTTGTTATTGAGATTATGATGCTGATTCTTATACCGAAACGAAGCTACGGACGGTGTCTACTACATTCTTAGGTTAAAACTCAGTTTATAACACTTTAAATTAGCCGAACCAAACCTTAGTTTTCTGCCCAAATTTTATACTTCATTTAACCCATCCCGACTAATATATGTATTTTATGAAAATTATTCATTTTGACCCGTAATCAAAATTTAGATATCTAGACACAAACAAACACAAAAAACTAACTTATTAGTTGAAAATTTAGTTTTACTTATTATATTTTACGTCATAAAACACTCGTCGACTAATTTAAACAAATTTTGCCATATTGACTTTTATATATATTTTCTTAAATCTGACACGTTCAATACGACCCGCTAGATGACATTTTCACATCTCGGACTCTAAAGTACCTTGACGTAAAACGACGTTCTCTACAACTTTTTAGTTTTGGCCGAGACCCGAAAATCGACAGAAATGGACGAAAACGCCCTTGCATCAGGTCTGATGCAGTTTGTACAAAATGAAAAACCCAGGTTTTGCCTTAGCATTTAGACCCATTTTTACTTGATTTTAGACTCAACCGA
Source organism: Tanacetum coccineum (assembly GCA_026074375.1). NCBI lineage: Eukaryota > Viridiplantae > Streptophyta > Magnoliopsida > Asterales > Asteraceae > Tanacetum > Tanacetum coccineum. The sequence goes on from BQNB010154024.1 coordinate 10,488, forward strand.
TCTCGCGAGGCAGTAAAACGGCCATCCGAACAACTTTCGTGTTCTGGCCGAAAGCCGAAACAGACTAGAAAGTTACGAAAATACCCCTTCAAAATTCTGTCAACAACCATTTATACCCAAAAACCGAAATTTTAACAAAATTTTTCTTAGTTTCATATCGCCATAGAATTTTCGTTTTTAAGAGTTATAAGGCGATCCATACATGAAAACGATCGTCTTGGCAAGCTCTACCATAATCTTAATCAAGTTTTTAACTTTATCATTTTTACGACACGGAAAAGTGGCTTTAATTTTCTGCAGAAAATGACTCACTACAAGACCGTGCCAAACACTATTTTCATCACACCCTTACTTCACAAATACCCTTAGCTAGCCTATCTCCATCCACTATCATAACCAACAATTTCAATCACTTCTATATCAATTTAGCACTTAACATATGGATTCCATAATATATAAAAAAAATAACAAAGCACACTAAATGAAAAATAAAGATCAAAAAAGGGTTTTAGAGTGCTCACAATCACTAGAAAATGCAAGAAAAATAATCAACACGAAACTCCCTCATGGTCCCTTGAATTAGCCGAACCCAAACACCTCTTAAATAGCTAAACCCTTGATTTTTTTTACAACCAAACCTTTATTAACACTTAATTCAAGCCCTTGCACATTTAATTATACTCCATTGCTCATGAATTCTTCAAAACCATTCTTAAATAACAAAAATGATTGCATGTGGATTTAATTTGGAGAATAGTGGTAGGAATCAATGTAGAAGAGGTTTAGTATGCATAGAAAATGTTGAATCAAATTTTAGGAAGATGGTGGTGGTCTCCTTGGTTGTGTCGAACATATACAGAGAGGAGAGAAAGACAGTATTTTTTTTAACTGTGTTTTTATTTTATGAATGGACTTGATGGGAATAGTTTATATAGTGGGCTTTTTAAGTTAGTGATGAGAAATTGGGTGGTGTTTGGTTTTGGACTTGGTTGTGACGCCACAAGGAGAAAACAAAAGTGGGCTTGGAAATTTTATACAAGTTATCACTCACTTGGGCTCACAACACTTAATTCTATAAACAAAATTGTAAAAATGCTAGTTTGGCTCGGTTTTCGGCAAAACGCGGATAAAAGAAAAAAAAATAAAAAATAAATAAGCTCTCGAAGCTAAAATATGGAATTATTGATTTCTCAACGTTAAAATGGATAAATATTAAAGGCACGCTTCGCAACTAGCTAAAACGACGATTTTCATTAAAACGGCTAAAAAAACAAAATAATAAATTCCTTAAAAATTAGAAATGGAATTTAGAGCTCGGTTAAAATATTGACCGTAAAATACGAGATGCTACATTTTTAACCTTGCTTTTATACCTTACTACTTTTGTAGTTAATCATTTTTACACCAACTTAATATGGTACAATACTTTCTCATCCCTTTTAACATGATATTAGCAATATCTCAACATATATAATAGTGTGCAAAATGATCATTACAAGTAAAAACTCCATTTACATGTTAAAAATCATACATTGTAATTCAAGCTACAATAGAACTAACATATGCATAAAATGAATATTGAAAGAACACAAAGGGTTCTAGATGACCTTATGGTGTATGATGATGATGATCAATGTAATCTAAACCCTTGTTTAGATAAAAATCCAAAGCTTGCACAATGAAAACCCTAGCTTTCCAAATGAAAACCCAAATCTTGATTTCTTGCTTATTACTTGTAAATGGTAATCCAATGCTTGGAAACACCTTAGAACATCTTAGTATGGATGTGTATAGGTGTGTATAGGTTGTAGAAAAATTGCTATGGATTTGGTTGGGAGTTGGTTTGGAGCCGTGGCGTATAGAAGAGAAAGAGGGAGAGGTTTTGTTTATTTTGCTAAGTGTTAAGTGTTATCTATGTGTTCTTTACTTGCATGCATGTAATATGTATATAAGAAAGGTGGTCAAAGATGTAATAGAAGTCTTGGGACAAAAAGGGAGGGTCTTAAAGAAAGACCATGGTCAAAGTGAGACAATACTAGCTAGGTATTAATGAGTTATGTTGTACATACAAGTGGTAAAGAGATTTTTGGTGATATTTCTTGTACATGTAGCTACAAATCCCTGCCATAAGTGAGTATAAACATGATAAATATATGTAATTTCTATGTATTTTGGATAAAATAGTTGGTATTTGTTAATTCGTAAGAAAAGTTTGGTGTTCCCGGGAGTGCCCTCAACCATTTTATTGCGAAAACGTAATCACTTTAACCGCAACCAATAAAAATAAAATGAACACAGTTAATTAATTATCCTCAATAATAATTACTTAACCCTTGAAATGAATGTAAAACATTTACAAGGGAAAAAAGAAATTTTTAGTTAGCTTAAAAATTTAAAAACAACCTCGTTTTCCTTATTCTCCCCCCTCACACTTACGTTTAGCATTGCCCTCAATGCGGCAAAAAATAGATAAAAGCTAAAATAGGGAAATAAAAGAAAAACTAGGTGTCCATGCATGTGCAGTAGTAATTGAGCTGCCAAGTGCGTCATTTCCTGCAATAATCTTCTACGAAATACAAAATGCAGACATATATATATATATATTGTAGGTAGCACCCCCACACTTAAGTTTGATTGCGGGTGCAGACGTTTTAAACTAAACTAGAAACTAATTATTTTGAAATACATGGGTTGCCTCCTGAGAAGCGTTTGATTTTTGGGTAAGTCGTCAGGCGGACTCGGTTGTTGCTTTTATTTCTTTCCAAGCGAGATTCCTTCGCTTGGGACATACAGAATATTCTCGATCACTATTCCTTTTCTAGTCTCATCTAAATCATACAGCTTAGCTTTGTTACAAGTGTTTTCCACTACACTGTAAATGTATGGTTTTTCTGATGCCCATGGCATAGTTTCACGATAGTTGGCTGGAAATGGTGTCATGAATGGAATAGCCTTCATTCTTCCTTCCTCACACATGAGGTGAATCTCTTCTGTGGTAAGTTCATTCAATTGCTCCTCATCGTGGTAAAGTTTAACACGGTGTCCGTTAACAATGAAGCTTCCTCCATGTTTGTCATATAATTCAACATATCCGGATGTATAACTATGTTTGACTATGAACAGTCCACACCACTTCGATCTGAGTTTTAGAGCTTTGAACTTGTATTTAGAGTTGTACAGGAGAACTTTGTCTCCGGTCTTAAATTCTTTTCTAACTCTAAGTTTCTTGTCATGATAGGCTTTGGTTCGAGCTTTGTAGAGTTTGGAATTCTCATACGCCTAAAGTCTCAACTCATTGAGCTCATGCAAATGCAGAAATTGTTTTTCTCCTGCAAGTGTAAGATCAGGATTGCAACTTCGCAGGGCTCAGTAAGCGCGATGTTCGATTTCAAACAGCAAATGGCACGTTTTTCCATACAAAAGTCAGCACAGAGTGGTGCCGATTATAGTTATGTAGGCTGTACAGAATGCCCATAGAGCGTCATCTAGTTTTCTCGACCATATAGACGGATTGTCTTTGACTGTCTTTTCGAGAATTCTTTTTAAGGCTATGTTGGTGTTTTCAACCTGGCCACTGGTTTGTGGATGGTAAGCTGTGGCTATTCGATGATGTACTCCATACTTTTTTAAGATTTTTTTCCATTTGACGGTTACAGAAGTGAGTTCCTCTGTCACTAATGAGAGATTTTGGGATTCCGAAATGAGAGAAAAGCTTTTTCAAGAAATTGACTACAACACATGCGTCGTTAGTGGGTAAAGCTTCGGCTTCTACCCATTTGGACACGTAATCAATTGCGACAAGAATGTATTCAAACTTATGGGATTTCGGGAAAGGTCCCATGAAATTAATTTCCCATATGTCAAAAATTTCACTAACTTGGATGTTGTTCAATGGCATCTCGGCTCTTCGTGAAATGCTACCAGAATGTTGCCAGGCGTCATAGTTTTGGACGAGCGTCTGTGCTTCTTTGAATATGGTTGGCTAATAAAATCCAACATCAAAAACTTTCTTTGCGGTAATCGAAGGTCCATAATGTCCCCCCATTGAGTCCATGATGACATTCATCGAGAATTTTTTGAGTTTCCGAACCGTGAACACATCTTCTGATCATGCCATCGGGGCATGCTTTAAAAACATACGGTTCATCCAAAAAATAATGCTTAAGTTCTGAAAAGAACTTACAACGCTGAGCGTAGGTTAATCCTTTCCTCAGAATTCCTCTAACTAGATAGTTGGAAAAGTCAGCAAACCACGGACTTTCTTTCTCGTCAGTTGAGATACTCATAAGAAATTCGTCAGGAAACTCGTCGTTTATTTCTTCTTCCCTGAGCTCTTTGAGATTGGGCTTCTCAAGTCGTGATAAGTGATTTGCTGTGACGTTTTCTGCTCCTTTTTTCTTTTTGATTTTGATATCAAACTCTTGAAGCAGTAAAATCCAGCGAATAAGACGTGGTTTGGCATCTTGTTTTGAAAACAGATATTTTATTGCAGAGTGATCTATGAACACAACTATTTTTGAGAGAACAAGGTATGATCGAAACTTGTCGAATGCAAAAACTACAACGAGTAACTCTTTTTCGGTCACCGTATAGTTTTGTTGTGCGCGATTCAGAGTTTTGCTAGCGAAGTGGATGGGGCGAAAAAAATTTTCGTCGCGCTGGCCTAGCACGGATCCTACAGCAAAGTCTCTTGCATCGCACATAAGTTCAAACGGTAGCGACCAATTAGGTGAAACCATAATGGGTGGGTTTGTTAACTTTTCTCTGAGAGTTTCGAATGCCTTGTTGCATTCTTCATCGAAGTTAAAAACTGAATCTTTTTCGAGAAGTTTAGTCATAGGACGGGAGATTTTGGAAAAATCTTTTATGAATCGGCGATAGAATTCGGCATGTCCTAAAAAAACTTCTAACGACTTTGACGTTAGTGGGTGATGGTAACTTAGCTATCACATTGATTTTTGCTTTGTCAATCTCTAGTCCTATATTGGAGACTTTGTGTCCTAGCACAATTCCCTCAGTCACCATGAAGTGACACTTCTCCCAGTTGAGAACTAGGTGTACTTGTTTACAACAAATTAGCATCT
>BQNB010154025.1:0-15571 GCA_026074375.1 Tanacetum coccineum
CATTAAAGATTTTGTCGCATTACATTTTGTATATCTGTCATGGGCTAGAAATCTTTGTATTTTGAACAAGTGAACAAGTGTAGCTTCGGCTTATGTAACAAATACTTTGTTAAATCCAATATATCGGTTTTAAACGACTTTTTGGCCGTTCTATATATATCTTGTGTTATTGATCTATGAAGTAACACGCCCCAGACCCTTATTTCGATGCGACCCAATTTGGAGGTGATACAGATGGGTATCATAGCCAATGTTATAGAGAACCAAGTCAAATGTTTTTGCTGGACTATAACCATTTTCAAACATTGCATACACACAAAGGGATTTTCACAGGACATACATACATACACTAGTTGTTGCATTAGTTGGTTGGACTAGATTCATTCATGATTGATATACATGTTATGATATAAATGTATATTATTATAAGGGTCTTATATTAAATACTAATATAAGCTATTTTGGATTTTCAGATACAGTCATGTTAGATTCAGATGAATCCACGGTTACATACACAGAGGTGTCTAATTCGTTCGAGGGCTTATTAGACATTGGATCACCAGGAGTTGTTGAACCTGAGCACGAGGGACTGCCCTGGATGCTAGATGACCCGTATGTCCAGGTCGCCTTACATGCCCCGCCATCACCAGACTACATACCTGGCCCCGAGGAGCCACAGTCACCACCCCTACCAGACTTTATCCCAAAGCTGGTATATCCCGAGTATATGCCGCAGGAGGACGAGGTGTTTCCGGCTGAGGAGCAGCCACTGCCTGTTGTTGCCTCACCCACTGCTCAGTCACCAGATTATGTTTCGGAGTCTGATCCTAAGGAGGATCCGAAGGAGGATGACGACGAGGACCTTGAGGAGGATCCTGTCGATTATCCTGCCGACGGAGGAGATGAAGGCGATGACGAGGATGAGTCATCAGAGGATGATGAGGATGATGATGTTGACATCGAGGCCGATGATGACGAGGAGGAGGAAGAGCACCCAGCTCCTGCTGACTCCACAGCTGTTGCTTTACCAGCTGCCGATCAAGCCCCATCTGCAGAGGAGACATAGCCGTTCGAGACTGACGAGTCTGCGGCCACACCACCACCACATCCTGCATACCGCGTTACAACTAGGATTTCTATTCTAGCTCCAGTACCTACACCAGCTTGGTCTGATGCAGAGGTTGCCAGACTTCTTGCTATAGCTACTCCACCATCATCACCACTTTCCCCATGGTCATCACCACTTCCCCAGATACATTCTCCACCACTACCCCCGATACTATCACCACTACTAGTATCATCACCAGTGCCAGTGTTATCTCCATCATCACCTGCTAGTCCTATTTGTCTGTTGGGCTATCGAGCTGCGATGATCCAGCTGAGAGCCGAGGCCGCATCTACTTCCCATTCACTACCATTACCACCACCCATTATACTCTCCCACACCAGACCAGATGCACCATCATCAGGGACACCACCTTTGCATTTACTCTCTACTGACCGTAGAGAGGACAAACCCGAGGTTACCTTACCACCTCGAAAGAGGTTAGGTATCGCTCTTGGTCCTAAATACAAGATCGAAGAGAGCTCGTCTGCTGCTACTGCTAGACTAGCTGGAGGTCTTAGGGAAGACTATAGTTTTGTTGCCACCATGGATAGGGAGATCATGCGTGATCTAGAGAGAAATGTTGGATATGGGATCACCGACTCTTGGGATGAGATAGTTGAGGCCATGCAAGGGACACTAGTAATTACCGATGTGGCAGAGTTTAGCCAGAGGATGACAGAGTTTGAGACTAGGGTTAGGCAGGACACAAATGAGGTTTATACGAGGTTGGATGATGAGCAGACTGGGCGACAACTATTGGCTGGTCGGCTCAACATGTTCTTTAGGGATAGGCGTGCACATGCATTGTTAATTTTAATTCAGTTATGCATTTCACTATGTGATGTGATCTCATTTTACTTATTGGGTATATGTCGTGTCATGGTTATGATTTTATGAAATCTAATGGGTATTATATTTTCTTGTGATTTGAAGAAAATGACACCAAAAAGAAGGACCACGAGGTTAAACCCAGAAACAACACCGGCCGCAACAGCCGCCACCACTACCACTGTCACTAATGCCCAACTTCAGGCAATGATTGACCAAGGCGTTACTGTCGTTTTGGCAGCACGTGAGGCAAACACGAATGGCATCGACAACTACAATTCAGGAACATGTTCTAGGAGAAACGAGCGAGCCACTCGTGAGTGCACTTACCCAGACTTCATGAAGTGCCAACCTCTAAATTTCAAAGGCACAGAAGGAGTTGTCGAATTGACTCAATGGATTGAGAAAATGGAAATTGTGTTTGGCATAAGCAACTGTTCTGTGGAAAACCAAATCAAGTTCTCCACTTGCACTCTTCTGGGAAATGCTCTAATGTGGTGGAACTCCCACATTAGGACTGTTGGTAATGACATTGCTTATGCAATGACCTGGACTAAACTAAAGAAGAAAATGACTGACAAGTACTGCCCAAGGACTGAGATTAAGAAACATCGAAGTCGAACTGTGGGAATTGAAAGTGAAAGGTACCGATGTGATAGGGTACAACCAACGTTTTCAGGAACTGGCACTGCTGTGTGGTAGAATGTTTCCTGAAGAATCTGACAAGATTGAGAAACATGTCGGTGGCTTACCCGACATGATCCACGGAAGTGTAGTAGCATCCAAGCCTAAGACAATGCAAGAGGCAACTGAAATAGCAATCGAAGTGATGGATAACAGAATCTGCACTTTTGCTGACCGTCAGATAGAGAACAAGAGAAAGCAAGATAATAACCAACAACCACAACAACAACACCAAAATAAGAGGCAGAACACCGGCGGGGCTTATGCTGCAGGGTCTATTGACAAGAAATATTATGGGGGATCTAAACCCCTATGCTCAAAATGCAATTATCACCACGATGGTCAGTGTGCTCCTAAATGCCACAAATGCAACAAAGTTGGCCATTTTGCTCGTGACTGTAGAAGTACGGCAAATGCTAATAATGCTAACTGTAACACCCTCATTTTAGCGTCATGTCAGCGGAAGGGTCAAATGGTGTTACGTCATAGCACAATAACTCAAATCATAGAAAACGACTCAAAAAGAGACGTTTTAAGAAAATTTCATTCATTCGAATAATAAAAGTTTACATCACGGTCCCCAAATAAGTTTTACCACATCATACAATGTTTTACAAAACGTTTTCGAATGAATAATTAATTAGCGGGCCTTCATATCTCCATCAATCCGAATTACCTTCAAGGACCTGAGATAAAACATGCTAAAACGTCAACAATAATGTTGAGTGAATTCATAGAGTTTATATATATATAAAAAATAAAATTTTCCGAACACAAGTATCATTTTCAAAATTTATCTGGATATAACGATGTGGATCAGACAACGTTATAGGGGGATTATTATAAGCCTCATGACATCGAACCTTACCATATATTCAGTATATTTTGCCCACTTAACACCACGGTCGCGTATGAGTGTATCTTAAACTCTATACAATGTATCCGTTGTGATTATGATCCTAAACACCAGACGATAGCTAGTCTAACAACGATCGGAGGTGAAATCTCCAAATAGTACTATTTCATGTATAAGCGCATGCCTTATTCCCGGCAATTAACAATTCATGATATTTCCGCGAGACTTTTTATTTAGCGAGTTAAAGCTAACTTATAATAATCAAGGCTACTAGCATACATTCGGGTCCCTTGTGTTCTATTTTAAAAACAAGCATGTTATCTCCCTCGCGGGTTTATAAAATAATTTAAATAAAATGCGAGGCTATGAACTCACCGAAAGGATAATTAGATCAGAAAGATTATGAGTCTTGAGCGAACAGGAAGTACTCCTAAGCACCTCCTAAAATACGTGACGCGATTTAGTACGTAGAAAGTGACAATACGTAGAAAATTAAACTTGTGATCATGAGACGTGTTTCCGAGATAAGTATGGAATTTCACTAGAACTTACCCAAGTCCTTTTTAATCCCAAAATGACATGTGACCTGGTCTTATAGTCAAATGAATATCTACCAAGTTTCGGCTTCTAACTTTTATTTTATCCCGGTGTACTATACGTTTTACAATTTTTAGACTAGACGTAAAACTAAGATTCTGAATTTACCTTGACTTCATGGAGTCATATCTCCTAGCTCACAAGTGTTATATAGATGAGGCTTTCACCTTTGGAAATATATTTGAGTCTAGTTTCCAGAAATGCCAGCCTCATAATTTACAAAGTTTCATAGCTATGTGAAAAGACCATTTTACCCCTAGTTGTCTAAAACAGAAAGTTAGTAAACATTTTACCCTTTACCAAAATGGCCATAAATCCCAAACCAAGATAGCAATGAAGGTGAGGGCAAAGGCTATGGTTTCCTTATGAATGTCAACTCCTGACCCATATCAAAAGATCTTATTATTTTATGTCAAAAATATGAGTTTAACTCGTAATCTAATCGCAAACACATGTTCCCATATTTGAACCTCTTTTCCGTATTTTGACCATGAACTCCCCATCCGAAGGAAGTGGTTGAGGCATCCAACCTACTCCTTAGAGCTGAGACATATATCAAACCACCTATGAAATTTTAATCATAGAAAACCCAATCTAAATTTAGAGCTAATATACTTTTAGCTACTGTTTTCAAACAGTCCCCATATTTTCAACACAAAAACCTTTTTAAACAACATTTTAATTATCTAAGACCTACCTAATGCCATAAACTAATCAAAAACACCTCAAGATCATCATCATAAAATATTTACGAGATCTAAACATACCATTTTCATGATTAAAATTCAAGAAATCAAAGAAAGTAATAAATAAGTAAACAAATAAAAGGAAAATTAGCTTCTAAAAATGAATGATTTGGACTAGTGAATCAAACAAGAACCCCACCATTCTTGTGTAGCTGAATTCGAACCAAATAAATACAGATTAGCTAGCTTTCCTAATCTTCTTCTAATGATGATAACACTCTCTAATCAAATCCCCCAACTCAAAATCCCACAAGAAAGCCTAAGCAAAACAAGCCCCAAACACCTTCAAATCTTCATGAAATTGTACCAAACTTTGCAAGAGACTTGAGGATGGTTATAAGATGAATAAAAGGAGTATGAAAATGTTGTGAGAGTGGTGATGGTGGTGTAGGTGAATTAGGCAGCCACAAAGGAGGAAAAGAGGGTGAGAAGTTTTTGAAAATCTTGTGAAATGAAAAGTATTCATGTGTGGGTGAACAGAGAATAGGATTAAGTTTATAGAAAATGTGGAAATGGGTTGAGTTGGTGTTAGCCAAGCGGCCATAAGGCCCTTGGTTTTATTGAGTTTTATAAATTTTTTAAATTTATTTTTTATTTATAAGGATTTATTTAAAGTGTTGTATAAGAATAAATTTAAATAAGGTAAAGTTTAAGAGGTAAAAAGAACGCGAGTTTTAGCAATAATTCACGTTAACACGCGAAACACAACGTGAAAATGTAAATGACAGAAAATAATAATCATCGATGCTTAACGTAGGATTCCCCTCCGATTACACTTGAAACGTCGCGTAAATTACAATCGTAAACCCTAATTTCTTCCGGTTAATAGTGAGTTCATATTCCAACATAAAAATGAAAATTATATTTAATACTCGAGAATAAAATAACGACCTGAATTTGACGGATTGTCACAACATTTCCCCCTAAAAAGGGATCTTCGTCCCTGAAGATCAATTCATTTTCTTGCCCTTTTCTTGTTTGACGGTCAGAAAAGATGTAGTTATTTCTTACACAATTGTCCTCTCCGTTCCGCAATTGTATTCCGGTCCATCGACTCGAGTATCCATCGAACTTTAACTATCGGATTACGACTTTGCTGTGAAGTTTGTTTCTCCTTTTTATCCACAATTTCAATTGGTTCTTCAATGAAATATAATTTCTCGTCGATCCTTACTTCGTCAAATGAAATGATAAGGTCTTCATCTGATAGACACTTCTTTAAGTTCGAGACATGGAATGTATTGTGTATTCCTTGAAGTTCTCGGGGTAATTCCAGTTTATATGCCACCGGACCAATTCTTGATAAAATCTTGAATGGTCCAATATAATAGGGACTTAATTTCCCATGTTTTCCAAATCGAACACCCCTTTCACGTCGATACATTCAGCATAACTTTGTCAACCCTCTTTGAACTCCAAATGTATACGTCTCCTATCTGCAAAACTTTTCTGTCTACAACTACGAGCAAGCTAATAATCGGCTTTCTTGCTTTTACAATCATCTCTGTCCGTTTTCTTTGGTGTTTGTAATTTCACGAATCATTTCTGGTCCCGTGAGTTGGGCATCTCCAACTTCACTCCAACATACAGGCGATCTACATTTCCTTCCGTATAGAGCTTCAAAAGGTGCAGCTTTAATACTAGCGTGATAACTATTATTGTATGAAAATTCAGCCAAAGGTAAGTGCTTATCCCAGCCACTACCAAAGTCAATCACGCAAGCACGCAACATGTCTTCCAATGTTTGTATCGTCCTTTTACTTTGACCATCAGTTTTTAGATGGGTAAGCAGTGCTCATAAACGCAAATTGCCCCAAAGATATTTGGAAAGAGATCTCCAAAACCTTGCACGCGAAACATGTAACACAGTTTTGAAATAATTGACACAGGCACCCCGTGCCTACAAACAATCTCCTTCAAATACAATCTAGTGAGCTTCTCCATTTTATACTTCTCATTCATCGGAATAAAGTGAGCAGATTTAGTTAATCTGTCAACAATGACCCAAATTGAATCATATCCAGATGGTGTTCTTGGAAGCTTTGTAATGAAATCCATCCGTAATTCTCCTCCCATTACCAAACAGGTATTTCCGCTGTTGAATGTAAACGATATGGCTTTTGGTGTGTTCAGCAGCTTTGACTTTAGCACATGTCAAGCACTTACTGACATATGTCGCAATATCAGCTTTCATATTCGGCCACCAGTATAACTTTCTCAAATCATGGTACATTTTATCCGATCCAGGATGAATGGAATATTTTGATTTATGAGATTCCAACATGATTAGGTCTCTCAATCCTCCAAATAATGGTAACACATACTCGTCCTTTTCAGACATTTCCGTACCATCAATCTAACTTCAAACGGCCTGCCCCTTACGCCAACAAATCCTTCGGCAACCATATTTTTTTCCTTTATTTTGCACTCTTTATCTTTGCATATCTAATTTGTCTGGTAAAATGGGTTATGTACCGAACACCACTAAAGCACCGCAGTCGAATTCGCTCCTTATTCCCTTCCCTGCTCAACGCATCAGCGACAACATTCGCCTTTCCCGGGTGATAACGAATAACACAATCGTAATCACTCAGAAGTTCGATCCATCTACGATGTTCTCATATGTTAGCTCTTTATGATCCAAAATAATATGGTGTATGCTTTTGTGATCGGTGTATACACGTACAATATATGCCTACAAATAAAGTCTCCATAATTCGAAGACGCAAAAACCACCGCTCCCAACTCCAAGTCCATTGGTGTGGTATAATTTACTCATTCTTCCAAGTTGCCTAAAGCGTACACAATCACTTTTTATATTTTTCTCGCTGCATCAACACAGCTCCAAATCCTTTAAGAGACGTATCACAATACACAACAAATCTTTTCGCTTCCTTCAGGTAGAGATAAATATGGCGCACTACATAATTTCAGCTTCAATTTAAAATGCCTCTCTTCGTCGTCGCCCCAGTACAATAGCATATTATTCTGAGGGAGTTTAGTTAATGTGCTTGGATATTAGAGAAAACTCCTTAATAAACCTTCGAAATATAGCCTGCCAAACCCAAAATTGTCGCACCTTTCCGTTGTGAGTCGTGCATGTCTATTTTTAAAGGCTTCGAACTTCGCAGGGTCCCACATGAACTCCAATTACTACTATCACTTGGGCCAAAGGAATTGCATGGAAGCAAGCCAAAACTCACACTTAGAAAACTTAGCTACAACTTTTCGCTCCATAGCAAATTCAAGATAGTCCTTCAAATGTTTTACCAGTGTTCTTCTTTATTCCTTGGAATAGATTAAGAAATGTCAATCCGATGAATACAATCACGAACAATCAAGAAACGGCTTGGTGCACACAGCGATTCATCAAGTCCCATGAACACCGCAGTGCATTGAGTCAGTCCAAAAAGGCATTACCATGAAGACTTGAAAATCAAAGTCCATAAACGAGTTCTAAACGCTGTAATTGAATGTCTTCCCAGCATATGCAAAGTTGAAGAAACCATACCGCAAATCAAATCTCAATAAACACAAGAACCTTGCAGCTGATCAAAAAAAGTCAATCAATCCTCGGTAATTGTATCGATTCTTGATCGTTAACTTGATTAGTTTACGGTAATCTATGCACATTCAGAATGATCCATCCTTCTTTTTCACAAACAACACTGGAGCTCCCCATGGTGACGAGCTCGGTCGAATAAAACCCTTTTCCAACAACTCTTGCAGCTGCTTAGACAACTCTTTCATTTTGGTTGGTGCTAAATGATATGGCGCACACGCCACAAGTGCAGCACCAGGAATAAGATCAATACGAAATTCAACTTGCCTGGGTGGCAGAAGTCCAGGTAATTCATCGGGAAATACCTCGGGAAAATCTCGGATAACAGGAACATCAACTAATACGCTTCTCCTTTGATTCTTGTTCAGTTAACTTGAGCAGAGATAGCTCACAACCCTTCTCGATCTACTTTTGAGCCTAATGCAAGAAACCGATCTTCAATCGAGAATTATTTCTTATCGCCTTCGATAACCAACGACTACCTCTAAAGGGGGAATCCTAACCTTTTTCTCATATCGACATAAAAAACACATCAAATCTAAATAACCAATTCCATCACCATAAAAGAAGTCAAAACTTCCCAGTTCTAATTACCGATCAAATCGACTAGAAAAAGATTGTTTAAAAGGTTATGTGTACAACCATTAATACAATAATTAGGTACACGTACGTACTTTACGTCTCCAAACGACTTCATACTAGTATCAACTCAACCGGTTAAAATAACAATAAGGGTACTAAAATATTTATATTACAAAACTTTTAATCGCACCCTAATCAAAATAAAAAGCAGTAGCATATCTGTTTGTTAAGTAATAACGAATACCAGATAACGAACCATCGGATCTTGCAGAGGCATTCCACAGCTCCAAACTTGTAAACAGCTCCAGGATTGTTCCATCCTGACCATATCCTACCTCAAAAGTAGGGCAATTACATGAGATGACCCTTTGTTGCAAATGAAACAATCACTTCTCTACTGTCAGTGCACCTACCAGCGCAGTTCTAGTCCCTAACATCCAACATCTTTACCAGCACTACCACAATCCCATTATGCTCTTGTTCTTTATGCATATCAGACACCCACGTTGTCATTTGATACAGCATCTGGTCATCTCATGGTTCCAGCATTAGCCCTTCTATGGTTTTGTCGGTTGTTGTAGTCACGTCGGTTTCACCACGACCTCCACAATCTACCTTCACACCTTTCTCATTTCACTTTAACTCCTGAACTCATCATTTTTTATCTTGGATATATTTTGTCCGAATATACTGATAAGACATACTGGACAATCATGATCAATTGTAGCTGGTTTAGCGACGAGTCACATCAAACGCACGTATGTTCTTCGATAATCCACGAATGTATTGCTCTACCTTCACCTGCTCAGGCTCCACCATTCTAGGACACAACAAGGCCAGTTCATGGAATCGGTTTGTATATCCATCAATGTCAGTCCCTTTTAATTTCAAATTGTACAATTCTTACTCTAGTCTTTGCAACACACTTCGAGAACAAAACTCCTCGGTCATCCACTTTCTTACTTCAGCCCATGGAGTACCATTAGCAGCATCGATACCCATGGAAGCAGTTCTTCCATTCCACCAAGTCAATGCGCGACCTTGGAGGGTGGCGGATGCAAACTTCACCTTATCCTTTTCCCTACAGTCACTTATTCAAAACACAGATTCCAATTTCTCAAACCACTGACATAAACCCACGGCACCTTTCATGCCTTAAAAGTGTGTGATTACACTTTCATGAAGTCATGTAAGTACATCTAGTAATTTCAGCTTCCACAGTCCCTGCGCCGAACCGGTCCATCACCACCGGCTCCAGCACCACCGGCTCCATCACCACCGGCTCCATCACCACCGGCTCCAGCACCACCGGCTCCCACACCACCCTGCCTCCAAGCACCATGACCAGCTCCATGGTCATGATTGTGCCATAAATTCATTCAGGATAGGTTACAGGTTGGTCCCTAATAACTCGGCACATACAGCCATCGAAACAATGTGTTTGTGCGGTCAATGATCTGTACAACACAAGAAATCAAATCATAATGAGTATTCATTCAAGAGATTGTTATTTAGCAAAAGGAATAATTTAGAAGGTGCAATAAAGAAAAGGCAACAACAACACACATAGAATTATAACCAAAAGAATATGTCAATTCATTAATCACCAACAAGTTACAAGTTGCATTGTCATACATTACTAGTCACCATCTAATGTTATACAACTCCAAAAGACTAGTCCTACTAACTGACATCGCAGTTTAGTTAGTGACTTACAAAAGATACTACCAATGATATACTAATCTACTAAAGTCACTATGATGGGTCCGCCATGGCTCAGAAGTCCATCCATCCCTTTCCGACATCATTGACTTCATCCTGGATGGTCCATCATCTTGTAATACATCAGATGGCTACTTAGGAACCTCTCCCCTTATGAAACCATCTCTCCATAAAACCTTCAGTTCCAACCATGGACTCGTGCACACTCCTCTCATCAGCCGGTAATCACGCTCCTACGAGCCCACCCAACTAGTCTCGGTCTCCTCTAACTTTCTCTCAAAGTTGCATTTACCCCACACTCAAGAATCATCAATCTCTCAAGCCACATTACCCCAAAGTCTTTTTCATCATTACCGCAAGTCATAACAAATATCTTTCTTATCCTTCTCACACAATCTTAATCATCGAGTCCAAAAGAGCACTTAGTACTGTTTGGAGGTCGACCTCGGCCTCAATAAGTCTATCTCGAGTACGAGTAGTCTCCAAGTTACGCCTCAATGCCTAAGGTTCCAATCCGCCAACACATGATGAGTCACATGCAGCAAATGACTCTCCTACCTCATACATACCCGTCAGGGAAATCACAGATAGTAGCAAACGGCTTTGGGTATCTTCCCATCATATGCCCAGGTGCATATCACCTCCTCTCTCCGACTCAGAATCAGACGATACAGAATCAGAGGACTCCACATTAGGTGGCTCAGAATCAGAAGACTTATCTTTAGGTGGCAGGGTTTGGTCACCCTCCACCTCATAAGGGAAGATCAACTCTGCCTCATCATCAACCTCCATCTCGACATCCTCATCCTCGATATCCTCATCATTAACATTCTCATTCATATCATCATCCTCCTCTAACCAACCATTCATATTACCGGGCTGTGGGTTATGATGTTGGGCAAACTGATCCCCGATGGCCAGTAATGTGGTTTCCGGTCTTCTTCGAGTTTCTTTCCTTCAGGTTCTTCTTCATGTTCTCTTCCTCATGGGGGAGTTCCTGCTACAGTTCTTCTTCATCATCCTCAGCATAATCTTCTAACTCCTCATCATTGGGAATGTCAACCCTTTCGTTGGGATCATGGGCATCCCCAATGTATTTCGGCTCGGGAATAACTGGGTTTTCTTCGGGAATAGCTTCGTTCAACTCGTTAGGGGAGTTAAGGTTCTCCATGATAATCTGCGTCGTATAAATATCTTGTATTGGTATTAAATAATTACATAATTAATATTTAATAAATTTACAACATATATATAAATTCAAATAACACTAGTCAAAATAATACTACTCAATCCGGTCTTGTCGGTAATTCAGAGATTCTTCTTGCACCGTTATAGTCAAAAAATATTCAAAAATTCCTTTTATTTTCTTTTCTTCTTTTTGAAAAACTTTTGTTCTCTATAACTTAGTGCTCTTGATACCAATCTTGTAACCCCTCATTTAGCGTCGTGTCATGCGAAGGTCAAATGGTGCTAACGTCATAGCACAATAACTCAAATCATAGAAAACGACTCAAAAAGAGACATTTTAAGAAAATTTCATTCATTCAAATAATAAAAGTTTACATCACGGTCCCCAAATAAGTTTTACCACATCATACAATGTTTTACAAAACGTTTTCGAATGAATAATTATTTAGCAGGCCTTCATATCTCCATCAATCTGAATTACCTTCAAGGACCTGAGATAAAACATGCTAAAACGTCAACAATAATGTTGAGTGAATTCATAGAGTTTATATATATATAAACAATAAAATTTTTCCGAACACCAAGTATATTTCAAAATTTATCTGGAAATAACGAAAATGGTGGACCAACAACGTTTATAGGGGGATTATTATAAGCCTCATGACATCGAACCTTACCATATATTCAGTAATTTTTGCCCACTATACACCCTCGCTATGAGTGTATCTTATTCTCTATACAATGGTAATCCGTTGTGTTTATGATCCCAACACAGACGATAGCTAGTCACTCGGATCGTAATGTGTAAACATCCCAATAGTAAATTTCATTAATAAGCGCATCCTTATTCCCGAGCTACTAACAATCAAGAGATATTTTCCGCGAGAAACTTTTAATATAACGAGTTAAAGCAAACATTTATAATACTCAAGGCTACTAATAGCATACATTCGGGTCCCTCGTTGTTCTATTTTAAAAACAAGCATGTTATCTCCCTCGCGTTATTAGAAAATAATTTAAATAAAATGCTAGGCAATGAACTCACCTGAAAGGATAATTAGATCAGAAAGATAAGATCTTGAGCGAACGTGAATTACTCCTAAGTTACCGATCCTAAATAGACGTGACGCGATTTAGTATAACTAGAAAGTGATTAATACAAAGAAAATTAAACAAGTGAACATGGAGACATGTTTCCGAGATAAGTAAGGCATTTCACTAGAAACTTACCCAAGTCCTTTATAATCCAAATGACATGTGGACCTGGTCCTATATCAATGAACAACAACCAAGTTTCGGCTTCAAACTATTATTTTATCCCGGTTTACTATACGTTGAACAATTTTTAGACTAGACGAAAAACTAATTATCTGAATTTAACTTGACTTCTGAATTTAACTTGACTTCATGGACTCATATCTCCTAGCTCACAAATGTTCTATAGATGAGTATTTCACCCCTGGAAAGCTATTTGAGTCTAGTTTCCAGAAATGCCAGCCTCATAATTTACAAAATTTTGTAACTATGTGAAAAGACCATTTTACCCCTGGTTGCCCAAAACAGAAAGTTAGCCAAATTTTTACCCTTTACTAAAATGGCCATAAATCCCAAACCAAGATAGCAATAAAGCTGAGGTCAAAGGCTATGGTTTCCTTATGATGTCTACTACTGTCCCAATCAAAAATATCTATTATTTTATGCCAAAAATTAGGAGGTTAACTCGTATTTTAAACACATGTCCAGAATTGACCTATTTCCGTATTTTGACCATATCTCCCTCATCCGGAGGAGTTGGTTGAGCATTCAACTATCTCATATAGCTGAGACATATATCTAACCACCTATTAATTTTAATCACAGATCCCAAGCTAAATTTTTAGAGTTATGGTACGTTTTAGCTACTGTTTTTAAAACAGTCCTAATGTTTCAACACAAAACCTTTTTAAACATCATTTTAATTACCTAAGACCTAACCTAATGCCATAACCAATCCAAAACACCCTCAAGATCATCATCATATAAGTATTTACAGAATCTAAACATCCGTTTTCATGGATTAAAATCAAAGAAATCAAGAATTAAAAAGAAGTAGAACAAATAAAAGAAGATTAGGCTTACAAAAGTGAAGATTTGGACTTACAAAAGTGAAGATTTGGACTAGTGAATCTAACAAAACCCTCCTTTCTTGTGTTGGCTGAATTAGAACCAATGTAACACAAGATTAGAAATCTTCTAACCTTCTTCTTATGATGATAATACTCTTCTAACCAAAACCCAATCAAAACCCTCAAGAAAACTCAAGAAAACAAGCCCCAAACACCTTCAAATCTTCATGAAATTGTACCAAACTTTGCAAGAGACTTGAGGATGGTTATAAGATGAATAAAAGGAGTATGAAAATGTTGTGAGAGTGGTGATGGTGGTGTAGGTGAATTCGGCAGCCACAAAGGAGGAAAAGAAGGAGAGAATTTTTTTTTGAAATGAAGAGAAATGAAAGGATTTTTCATGTATAGAGAAATGGATTAAATGATGAAGTTATAGGAAATGAAAAAAAATTGGTTTATGTGTTTGTGTGTGGTGTTTACCAACCGGCCATAGGCCTAGGGTGATGCAAAAATTATATATATTTTTTTTGATTTTTATTTTATAAGTTTATTTAAAGTATTATGTAAGTTAGTTTAAATAAAGGTAAGGTTTAAAGGTAAAAACGCGAGTTTTAGCAAGAATTCACGTAAACGCGAAACACAACGGAAAAATGTAAATGATGAAAATTATTTTTTTGTAAACGTCGCGTAAATTACAATCGTAAACCCTAATTTCTTCTGGTTTTGACGTGAGTTCATATCTCAACATAAAAATGAAGATTATATTTAATACTCGAGAATAAAATAACGACCTGAAATTGACGGATTGTCACAGCATTTCCCCCTAAAAAGGGATCTTCGTCCCTGAAGATCAATTCATTTTCTTTCCCTTTTCTTGTTGAAGTCAAAAAGATGTGGGTACTTCTTTCACATTTGGTCCTCCCATTCCTAAGTGTATTCCGGTCCACGACTTGAGTTCCATCGAACTTTTACTATCGGGATTCGACTTTGCTTGAGTTGTTTCTCCTCCTTATCCACAATTTTAATTGGTTCTTCAATGAAATGTAATTTCTCGTCGATCCTTACTTCGTCGAATGGAATGATAAGGTCTTCATCTGATAGACACTTCTTTAAGTTCGAGACATGGAATGTATTGTGTATTCCTTGAAGTTCTCGGGGTAATTCCAGTTTATATGCCACCGGACCAATTCTTTATAAAATCTTGAATGGTCCAATATAACGGGGACTTAATTTTCCATGTTTTCCAAATCGAACAACACCTTTCCACGGTGATACTTGTCTCACATCTGCATAACTTTTTTGTCTACTACGAGCAGCTAATAATCGGTTCTTGATTTGCACAATCATCTCTGTTGTTTCACGAATCATTTCTGGTCCCGTGAGTTAGGCATCTCCAACTTCACTCCAACATACAGGCGATCTACATTTCCTTCTGTATAGAGCTTCGAAAGGTGCAGCTTTAATGCTAGCGTGATAACTATTATTTTATGAAAATTCAGCCAAAGGTAAGTGCTTATTGGTATGTGCTTAAATACACATACCTTTTACCTTTAAAAACAAGCTAAAATAACCAAAAACGGACTCAAAATGCCA
>BQNB010154026.1:0-15571 GCA_026074375.1 Tanacetum coccineum
TAAGAGAACGACCTCTAAATGAGTCATTTGAAAAGTGATCTCGTTGATTTGATTAAAATTGAACTTGTTATGACATTTGTCCCAAAGATGCATCAATATGTAAGACTAAAATAATACAACGAGATTTGATAGTTTGAATGTAAGAAGAAATCCATGAATGCAATCTTGTAAAATTTGGACTCCAATGCACATCAAGTAAGTCAAGCATCTTATTCACCTGAGAAAAACATGCTTAAAAGTGTCAACGTAAAGCTGGTGAGTTCATAGATTTATTTAAATGTAAATGTAGGACCAAAAGAGTGTATTAATTATTGCTTTAACCACAGTATCATAAAAGAGTGTTTAACAACTAGTGATATTCAGTAAAAGTAGTGTGAATCATAAGATTTCAAAGTGTATGACATTGTAACACATACAATATCACAAAAATGTAATTACGATTCCCTAAGCTCATAACACTAACGCTCAACATGAATGGATGCAAATTAATGCCAATGTATGCCCCATGTAGATGTCAACCCGTAACATCCCAAATCTGACATGGTATACGTCCATTAGTTCAATCCGTCGAACTAGTGAGAGCTACTCACCTGAACGGGGATGTCAATCCCAAATAGATCCATTTATAACACTCGTGCTTACACAATGTAATTACCGGTTCATGATAATGGGCAGTGTGGGTTATCGTTACTTAGGCATGCTACGTAATTATTGTAAACAATGAAAAGTGTTGTACTTGTGTCCTTTTGTAAAATGAGCAATGTATCCCGCCTCGAGATATGTAAATGAGTATGAAAACGAGTATGTAAATGAGTATGTAAACAAGTTTGGAAACGTGTATGTAAACGAGTATGTAAACAAGTATGTAAACAAGTCATGAAATCAAGTATGTAAACGAGATTGTAAATGCGCATGTATTCTCTCCAAAAATAGTTCAAAACAAGTAAAATAAGGGCCATGAAACTCACCTCAAGAGAAATGTATTGATTATAGAAAATCAATAGAGTGAAATGTTACGTATAATCCAAAATGCAACCTAATTAATTATAGGTCGTATAAGTGTAATGTATTTAAAATAAATACAACAATGTACATTATCAAGTTATATCACCACCTAATAGTTTTCGTTTAGTTATAAGAGTTGAAACAACGTTTAAGTTACCTTTGCTATTTAATGTCCAAGTATATGTCTTCGAAACATTTTCTAATAGCTATAAAATTAATTATAGCCATCTCGCTTCATTTAGTATTTTTATTATTTATAAAGTGTCACAATATATAGTTCAAGTGTTATATAAAATAATATTTATAAGGTTTTAAACCGCGTATAAATATTATACAAGTAATGCTAAAATATTTCCTGAGGTTCTTATAGTCCAAACGAATCGACACTATTCATTTCAGGAAAATAGTGCAGAAATTTTATATAAGAAGTTATCTAGTTTTCATGATGATTTTACTCATTTTTACACACTTTCGGGCTTAGAAAATTGCTATATGAAAGTAAAATATCATTCCGGGCAACATTGTAGTTTTATACTTAAGTCGACTCGAACCCGAGAGCCTTCAAAACACTGATTTATTTTCTGATCAGAAGGTATAAAACTATATAAATAAATTTGTAAACAATGCTTCAACAATTTGTTAAATAAATTAACCAACACATGTAGGATATCAAACAAAAATATTTTCTTGCATCCTAACATATTTGTAATATATTTTAACCATGTATATATATTTACTTGATTATGTATAAATCTTGGTTTATTTGTAAACTTTATAAAATAATAACTAAATGGTGATTTTACAAGATAATAAATAAGTATGTATGAAAATAATGAAAATAAAAGTATGAAATGTGATGATAAATCTTAAGTGTATGTGAATGAAGAATGAACACAATCAAACCCTAACTTTAACCTAAAATCCTTTAGAAAAACCCTAACTACTTCTTTGAAAAACCCTAATCTTGCTTCTTGAAATCCTTGTTTATACTTGAACCCTTTCTTGCAAAACCACTTTGATTACCTTATATTATACCCTTGATTAACCTTGAATGCTTGAAATGTTAAGAAAATGAAAACTATGAATTGTTTTGTGTTGTGAAAATGAGTCGTGGGTTTGGAGTGGTATAGAGAGAAAGTTTGCTTGCAATTTTCTTATGAATTAAGAGTTGTAAGAGAAGTGTTAGCTTATAAAGGAAAGGTAGGCATGGTGTTTATAATAAGCAAAGCCTTAGATACACAAAATAAGACTTGATGGATAGTGACTTAACAAGGCATGCTTGGTTCTTTTCTTTCTTGTGTCTTGTCGTGTATTTTCAACCAAAAAGGGAAAAGAGAGTGTTAAGAAGCTAGTGCATGAATGGTATATATTTAGAAAATATCTTATGACAAAGAAGCAAATTTACTCAAAGAAGCATGGGGTGGAGCGTGGGTTTGTAAGCAAAAGAAATGGGAGGATAGGTTGGTGTAAGACTTGTGTAAGAGGGTTAGCAAAAGTTGGCAATTAATTTCAAACTAGCTAGCATTATTTTGTGTAGTATAAATTGTGTAGTATTTTGTGTACTATACATAGGCGTCCGTATGAATAGGAATGGTGGAGGGAAATAATTTTTTTTTTTAATGTGTAAGTATTGTGGGTATTCGGTTAAGAGTAGAAAGGTAGAATGGTTTACTTGAATGCAAAAAGGTTTCAAAAAGCAAAACCTAAACGTTTTATGTAAAGTAAAAAAATAAAATATGAAAAGTTATAAATTATCTTCGTAAAAATAATATAACACTTTTTTGATGTAAACTTTTATTTGTTTGATGTCGGTTTACGTTGAATGTTGATTTTTAGTTTACGCGATTTAACTAAACGGTTGGAATTTAAAAGTAAACGCGTAAAATCCTAAAAATAAATAATTGAAAGTTTATTGACATAAATTGACCTGAAAATGTGAATTGTTACAATATTGATTCGGTTTAGATTATGAATTGACGGTTGACGAATTTTAAATGCATAAAACTCTCGATGTGTTGCAAATCCACTTTAGCAAGTGACGCATCGATTGATTTACAAATCAATATTTGATTCAATCAGTGAGATAGTAACTCACTGGTTCACTCATACCGTGTTGTCTGCTTTGAGATGCTCCAGTAATGAGAACGGCTAGTGCAGCAGCGAAACCCTGTTAAGGAGATTCTTTTAAATTCTACCTGATCACGGGCAGTATTTATAGTAAATAACGGGGAACCGTAGTTATTGCAACCATATTCCACGAAGTAACAAAGATACTTTCATCCATATATGTTGATTATCACTAACCTAAACCTGCAGGTATTCCCGATGGTGGCAGCAGCTAGTCCAAGACGAGTCAGATTCATAGCCACATGCTCATACCCGACCGACATATGTAAAGACATTATAAAAGCTCAAGTACATGTTTTAAAAGACTTCCGCTACTCGAATACAACATGTCTTCCTTGATGTCACAAAGTGTTAAAGTTAAAGAATTTCAAGAAAGATGATTATACAAGCTTTCAAGATAAAGAAAGGTATAAGCATGTCGGTCTGAAGGTCACAATATCACAAGAAGGCAAAAGATCACAAGATGATGAAAAAAGATGATGTGTGGCTGATGATCTCAAGAAGCTCAAGATCACATACAAGTTAAGCTAAAGGAACAAGCTCAAGCCTAAAGTGTAAAGATCACTACATATCTCACAAGATAAAGACAAAGTTCAAGACTACGAGCAAGATTGAAGACATTCTTAGAATGCTGAGTGATATGTGTGAAAACACATATCCGTTTTATATCAAAAATGACCCATAAAAGACAAAATTGTGCTTAAAATGCTTGTATATTGCTTGTTTTGTCTTTGTGATTGTGTAGGTATGGATAATGCAAATATCACAAGAAAACGGTCAAAACCGGACAAACACGGACACGGGAACGGATAGAGTGAACAAGAGCCGGGAGAATGCTTTCAAGGTCAACCAAAGTCAACCATTGGTCAACATAAGTTAACTCACTAAAAGACAAAACCCTAAAACTTACCATAACAACCCCTAGAGTTAAACTTATTTGCAAAAATAACCCTTAAAGCCCTAACGGTGTTAACTTTCTATTAATAAAAGATAACACTCGTTATCCTATTACCCAACACCAAATAACCGGCCCAACACCTTTTGATATTAACCCTTTTACACTCGGTCCCAAGTCAACCCTCCCATTGTCCCGGTCAAATATAACAAACAAAGATATAAAAAGGTTAATAAAAAGGGGCGCGAAATGTTGTTGTTACTGTTTATCTTCTTCTCCATTTTACCATGAGTCAAAATCAAAGGGCAAATGGAAATTGATGATGTGGCTTAGTAATTCAAGTGCCAAGCAGTGATGTGGCAGAGTTGTACATCATAAGAGCTTCTCATTGGCTAAATCCCAAAAGGTCTGACACGCGGGCATGGAAAGAGACGCACGGGGAAATGGATTTTTACACTAAAGTGAGTGTTAAAGAAGCACAAATGGACTGACACACGGAATGTCATGTTGGCAATCCGTGTGATCAAATCTAATCCAGCGGCTCAAAGTTAGGATCAAATGATTGGCAAAAGTTAATGGTTGAGATCAAAGAGAACGTATAACAACCTGAAGGCCTAGAAGCATCATTTGGCAGCTATAAATACAAGCTCACTCCTTACATACAGATCTCCCTTTTTCCTTTTTTTTAGTTAAGTAAGCTTATGTAATTTTTGGTTTAAAATGTAATTTCCTTTTTAAGCTATTGTAAGTTCAATTTTCAAGTCTTGTAATCTGTTTTGAATATTAATAGAATTAAAATTTCAGTTTTCACAATCTGTTTTACTTTAAAGCTTTTATATAACTCAAATGTTTTTAGTTACTGTTACATAAGCTCTAATAAGCTCATCATAAGCTCTTTGAGTCTCTAAGCTCAAAGAGAGCTCATAATAAGCATCTAATCTATTTAAACATCTAAAATCAGTTAAATACCTTTGCTAAATGGATCTGAAGCTTTTGGAAGATAAGCTTAACCTGGAAGAGCTTATGGGACTTTTACTAGCTTATCCTTGTGATAAGTTAGAGCTGTAGAATAGCTACTTGAGCATATTAAGCCTTTATGTTGAGAATCTTTTAAGCTCATCTAGGATCAGTTTTATAGATAATATTGAATCACGCAGCGGAATAATAAGAAAGTAATATTATCAAACAAGGTTTTATTATTGAACATTCCACCTTTACCCCAAACACTATAATTTAGGATTACTAACTATTTTGTGGGACGTGTAAACCCACTCAAACAACACGTTTTCTATCTATGATGCACACATACACCCCTTTGCTAGATGACTCTCATTGGAGAGCTCTATGTTTCTGGATGTACTAAACCTATGTCTATGATCTCTTTATATAGGGAGAGATCAAGACTTACAAAGAAAGCTAATTCCAGTCAACAATTATATTAAATACTTAGTCAATGTATTTAATATGGTTGACTAAATAATTAGGAAACTAAATCAGCATTAATCTTCAAGTTGTAATTAATCTTCAATCAGCATTAATCGTTGTTTGACTGCATTAAATGAGAAGATAACTACTGTTTGACTTCAAGTCTTCTAGAATCCCATAATACTGAATTAGTCCTTCTTGTTTCATTCTTTTATTCTTTTGTCTCATCAAATCTGTAAATCCCAACAATCTTCCCCTATTTGATGATGACAAAACAAACAAATTCTTGCACGAACTTCCCCTGAAGTTGAGATCATGGATCTCCCTGAATGAAACAATCTTCCTTTGTAAACTGCTTCCCCTTAACTTAAGATCTTCCCCTTAAGTTATCAATCTCCATTCCATGCCACCACAGGATCTATAAGTTGCTAATCATATAATCATCTTCCCCTTTTTGTCTTCATCCAATAGGGAACATATAAGCAACTTTGATCTTTACAACTTCAAATCATATAACAAAACTTTTAATACAAGCTTTCCACTGACTCAAATTACCCCCCATGAAGTTCAACACAAATAATGAACTCAAGCAGTAGAAATTTTAAACTAGCAGTATTAATAATGACTAGCAGTAGTAATGACCTTCCCCTGAAACTGTGCATGAACATCTTCAATTCTGTAGGGTTTTTGTAGTGATTACTGATGAAGAAAACTGAGTATTACGAATTTGATGAAGAAGTTGAATATCCCAAACTTGTGCCTTATGTCTTGTTTATCCACGTGACTCCAAACTTATACTGAACCAAGAAGTATAAGTAGACCGCAACCTCTTGAAAGCATCCTCATTTATCCTATTAAATGAGACACTGAGCACTACAACGTAACTCCTTTAAGTGATAGCCAATGTGCGCATAGAACATCATAAGAAAAATCACACATTGCTAGATTCTTCAAGTCTTCGTCAACACCATATAAAACAAGTTATCTTTAAAGTGTAACACCCAGTTTAAGATATGATAAGAACGCGCACCTGTGAAACTCAACTACAACATCAAATAAGTGATAATCAATCGTCTTCGTAATCACATCTTCAATAAATCCAAAAACAGCCTTTTTCAATTTAATTAAATCTTTGTCCCATCCGAGAACCAAGCCGTGTGTTATTCGTTATCGCATAAAGCTAGCTGTACAAACTTATTTAATACTAGCAGTACAAACAAACGAACCAAACAGTAGTATCTGCTTTTAAACCTAGCAGTACTAATACATGAAGCAGTAGCATTTAATAAAATCAGGTAGTAGCAATGAAGTATTGGCAGCATAAGCACGTACTAACATCATCAATCTTGAACTTGTATGGACGAATAAGCACCATGAACAATACGTCCTCCATAGAATCGACTCCATAAACCTTGTATATCCTAGATATCACGAGCCACCAGGCTCTGATACCAATTGTGGAGATCTTTTAAGCCCATCTAGGATATGTTTTACAGATAATATAAATATGCACAGCCGAATAATAAGAAAAGTATATTATCAAACAAGGTTTTATTATCATACGTTTCCATCTTGCCCCAAATACTAACTAACTATTAACTAAATAACTATTAACTAACTAACTACTGTGTACATACACACACACACACGTTTACTAGACTCTCATTGGGAGAACTCTATATATTTGGATATATAAAACTATGTGTCTATTATCTCTTTATATAGAGAGAGACCATAAGACTTACAAAGAAAATTAATTCCAGTCAACAATTATATTAAATACTTAGTCAATGTATTTAATATGGTTGACTAAATAATTAGGAAACTAAATCAGCATTAATCTTCAAGTTGTAATTAATCTCCAATCAACATTAATTGTTGTTTGACTGCATTGAATGAGAAGATAACTACTGTTTAACTTCAAGTCTTCTAAAATCCCATAATGCTAAATTAGTTCTTCTTGTTTCATTCTTTTGTTCTTTTATCTCATCAAATCTGTAAATCCCAACACTATCTATGTAATTAACCATGGCAGAAAAATCCTAATATGATTACTTCAAAATAACATTAATTCCTAGAAAAACTCCCATTCCAATTCAAAACACCCTCGTACTGTTACAACATGATTAGCAAAACCTAATCATGCATCACACTTCCATTAAAACGAACAAACCAGGAAACAAACACAACAATTAGATAGTCAATACTAAATTGAATCCCTAAAACCACGGATAAGGAATCGAGTACTTGCAGCACCAAGATAGATCCAATAGCAGCAACAATAGATTAGGCAAAAATTAGACCCTAACAAAAGAATCAATCAGCAAACTGTAACCCTAATTCATCGTCAAGATAAGAGGAGCAAACGCCAAGGACCTACAAATAAACCCATAGCAAAACCAGGATATATGTTCATTACCAACCGAAACCCGAACTATAGAAAATTAGGGTTTCACTGTTTCGTCGGCGAAAGTGATTTCCATAAAGATAGAGCTTTTAAACCGACAACACCCCACCCCTTTACAAATACCATAACCCTAACTCACATGTCTAAACACCATATATGAATTAGTATATATGATAGATACAAGGAATACTCCATAACCATAATAGATTCAATGTTCTTATAGGATCTTTAGGGAAACCCTAAAAGAAATAATCAAATCAAAGACTATATTATATACCATCGTAAATAGTAATACACATAAACATTAAATGATATAAAGAGCAATGTTAGAGCGGATAAATGGCCAGAAAAGACATAGGGGTGGCGGCCAAAAATCCTAGAGATGTGTATCCTTTCCAAGCTTATGATAGAATACTCGTCATGACCGAGCAATTGAGCGAACTACTAAAATATTACCATATAGATTAGTTGAGTGATTTGAATGATTTCATTTTCCTTTTTCGTGAGGTGTTTGGTTGTGTTCTAGTAATTAAATGAAATAGTGTTTAAGGAAAAACCCTAAACATTCATTTGGAATACATATTCATAAGAAAATTCTAAAGTCTACTTGAGGACAAGTAGGATTCAAGTGGGGGGGGGGGGGTATTTGATGACATCAAATAACGTATATTTTATAACATCATTTATCCCGTCTTTATTGCTCGTTTTACATTCTTTTAAATAAGAATTGGTACTTAATTGATTATATTTATTTATTGCAGTCATTATTGAGAATATAATGAAAGTTAGCTAAAAGGCATGCATTATGGAGCATAAACGAAGAGTTCAAGAAAGTCTAATGATTCTTACATCCTATACGCCGTATAATTCTAGAAGTATATTCCATATCTAAAACTTTGACGAACTAAAAGACTATTGCCTGACTTTGAAGAATACGTCGTATCCACATCAACGATACGCCATATATAATACTTTAGACAACGAAGAAGAACCAACTGGTTTTACCTCAATACACCGTATCTAGCAAGAAGATACGGCGCATTCGTGCCCTAACTACACAAGACATCTGATGTGTTCTATCGTGTTTAGGTAATTTATTATTCAAGTTTTACTATTTATATTATGCTGACTTTACCTATTAACAAACACTAACGGGTCGTATACCCGATCAATTGTAGGTTCGTTGGTAAGTATGGTATCGATCACTAAGACCAAGTGTTAATACTTAAATCTATCAGTATTATAGTTATTCTATGTTAGTCCTAATTTATCCTATGTTATTATAGTTAAATCTATCTAAACATAGACTAACACAAGGGAGGAGGGGGGTTCGGCCTGAGAGACTAGCATGAGTTTCGGTTTACCTAATCTAAATAATGACAGTTGACATACAAAAGTTGATAAACAAAATATAAAGAAGCGGTTGAGCCTAATGTAACGAAAATGTACTAGTCATGCTTAATCTAATGAAACACATGTTATGTCTATGAGTGCAATGATTGTTTTACTTTATTGGTGATATATCATTCTTAAGTTTAGACGGGTCTTCTTCCTAAAATCTAGATGTGTTTTTTAGCTAATCTTGTCACTATTAACCACACATGCATAAAGCATTCATGGTCGATTATAATCTATCTTAGGCGACAATAATGGTGAAAATATTAAAACCTAGCTCAACAAGACTTTACTAACTTACTGCTTAACGACTCTCTATATACTAGTAGTCTACGGTCCAAATATTTACCCAAAGAATCAGAATGCAATTTGTAATCCTAGGTCACCTGATAGTCTACTTGTTCACTAAACCAAAGGTAAAGGGAGGGAGCGATTTGTGATCCTATTACTCCAGATATATAAATTACTATATGTAGTTTTATCCTGGATTCTAGCTAACGCTCTGTTTGTATTTCTAGATCCAGTTGAATGATAAGTTAAACACATACTTAAGCACATAAATGAGTATAAATTGATAAACATAATCAACTCGCAATGAGAAAGAAACAATCGACATAAACAAACCAAACATTATATTATCATAAACATGGCTAATACCTAAAGGTATTAGCTGATAGTCATTATAACAATACATATGTTAATAAACGAACGATTAAAGTCAACAAAGTGGAATTAACCGACCGATACTTAAAACCTAATGCGTATAAAGAGTATAGAGATTACAAGGTTTTTCCTATGGATTGGAGCACTTTACAGGACCTTCTTGGCTTCTTAGATCTTTTGAGAATCAAACTTGGTGGTTAAATGCATACCTAAGACAAGTTTTAGGGTTTTGTATTTATAGAATCTGGAAAAAGGTCGATACGCCATATTAAAAGGCTTCAATACAGCGTATTGGGGTACCTTGGTGTGGGCTCCACGATTATTATATACTACAATCTTTTTGGATCTTTAGTGAATACATTGTATAGGATTTCTGGATATGACGTATAGCTCTCTTGATCGTCATAGATGTCTTGTGAAGTTAGGGTACGGATACGCCGTATCTTCTTGATGGATACGGCGTATGAGGAAAAATCAGTTGGTTCTTCTTCGTTGACCAAAGTATTATATACGGCATATCGTTGATGTGGAAATGGCATATTCTTCAAAGTTATGCAATGGTCTTTTAGTTCGTTATAGTCTTAAATACGGTGTATGCTTCTAGAATGATATGGTGTATAGGATGTCAGAATCAGTAGACTTTCTTAAACTTTTCATTTATGCTCCAAAGTGCGTGCCTTTTAGCTAACTTTCATTAAATGCACGATAATTAATGCAATTAATAAATATAATCGATTAAGTACCAATTCTTGTATAAATAATGTAAAACGAGCAATAAAGACGAGATAAATGATGCTATAAAATAGACGTTATTTGATGTCATCAAATATCCCTCACTTGAATCCTACTTGTCCTCAAGTAGACTTTAGAATTTTCTTATGAAAATGTATTCCAAACGAGTGTTTGGAGTTTTTCCTTTAAGTACTTTTTCATTCAATCACTAGCACACAACCAAACACCTCATGAAAAGGGAAAATTAAAATCAATCAAATCACTCAACTAATCTATGTGGTAACATTTTAGTAATTCGCTCAATTACTCGCTCGTGACGAGTATTCTATCATAAACTTGGCAAAGATACACATCTCCACCACTAAAGCTAAGGAGTAACAAGTCTAAAAAGGTAAATTGGGTAAGGTTTAAGGGTTGATCATTCTTTTCAATCTCTATCGATACCAATATTCTAGAAAATGCAACAAAACCACAAATGCACGCCCAAATCCATGATCGTGACACTTGTGATTGCTCACTCCTTAACTCGAATAAGCTAAAGAATAAGACCAAGTATTCTTTACCAACAGTAATACACCAACAAGGGCGACAAAACCACACATACACAGTTAAATGCATGAATGCGATACATGTGATTGCTCACTTCCTCATTCGAGTAAAACCAAAGGTTGAGGATTAATCATGGGAAACTTATATAATTGGTGTTAAATAATAGAACAGAACAAATAGATTAAGTCCAAATAAATAAGGAACAATGTTGCTAGCTACTTTCCCGACTATGCCCACGAAAAAGACATAAATCATAGACTAACTCACGCTTTAACACTAGAAACTCACGCTTTAGTAGACATGAATTAGACTCAAAGATGTCTTGATCATAGATTAACAAAAACAAACCTTAGTTAACATTCCTGCAACGGCCAACTCCCAATCATCCATAATATAATCTACAACAATAGTGGCGATATCTACCACTTCATACAAAATAATACATAGTTGGTTTATATTACGTACCAACTAGAAATAATATACAACAAAACTTTACATAGTTGGTTTATAGCACGTACCAAAGAATAATCGATCCTCATAGATAATAAAATCGGTTAAGTTTAGATGAACCGATTATCTCACAATCCTCTCCTTTTTTTTCTCTCTTACATTTTTTTGTATTTTTTTGTTTTTTTAAGATAAACTAAAAACGAAATTTGTGTGTAAAATTTCACCACTTCACGAATACGATAAATATGGATTCTATTTCCGATCATAATAGTGAAAGTAGTAAACACACTAAAAATAAAAGACTCAATGAAAATAAAAGACAATTACTACTTTCACATTCCCATTGCATTGTGCAATTTCCCGACTTAACCAAAGATAGAAATTACGCACACGAACACAAGAAATACATACTTTTACACAGAAGCAACTAGCAACTGATTAAGGATTTAATCTACAGGGTAGGCTCTGAACTTTTTGGTGGTGTAACAAATGAAAGGAATGGCTCTGAAGTTTTTTCTAGGGGTATCTTACTCTAAAGATAAGAGTAAACAAAAGGGTTTATACGGGGGTTAACTAACCGGTATGGATAGTTAATATCACAATATGTATAGGCTTTTTGTTGTAATCCTAGAAATTTACCAATTTAGAAAGGTCACTCCATCTATTTAAAATAGTACTTATTATGGTGGTCTCAAATAGTATATCAAGGCAAGTTCTAAAGTTTATTACAATCACCGCCACACTCATATATTTGTGGAATTTGGGTATAAATTGGGAAACGGAATAGGTTTAATCCTCATAATATAAAAATTAGGGTTATGTGTACGAGGTTATGCAAATAATAATTTCACAAAAATATGCTAAAAAATTTAAGTTTGAGCATAAATTAGGCATATTAATGTAAAAATAAGGATAAGTATCGTTTTAATTCTCATCCCCCACTTGAGATATACAACTGTCACGTTGTATAAATATAACATGGAAAATAGGAAATTAAAGAATTAGAACATAAAAACTCTCTTGGGATTTGCTCGGTATGATCCTCCATGTTGTATATATGAGCAAGAATGTATGTTGAAAAATCATCTAGATACCAGCATGACTACAACACACAGAATTCCAGAATATATGTATTCCACCAATTTCATCATCTCGTTCAGTAAGTCCCTATATAAATTAAAAGAAAACCAAAACAATTCTATCCCCATGTAATCGTCGGTTAGAAAACAAAATAGAAACAACAATCTATATAGGAAGTCGATACGCCGTATCCATATTTCAAGATACGATGTATTGAAACTGGTAAGAAAACAATCCTAAGTATGGGTTAGAGGTCGAATACGCCGTATTCATAGTTATGAATACGCTGTATTGACACGTTTGACAATAAAGTTTTAAAGTGCAGAAAATAAAACGGTTAACGTCTAGGTTCGATCAATACGCCATATCCATAGGACTAGATACGCCGTATCGACTACTTGGGAAGACAGACTCGATAAAAAAATTGAAATTACATTTTGGGTTGTCTCTCGGTAAGCACTTTTGTTTACAAAAAATCTTTAAGTTAGACTTGTTTTCAGCTTTACTCCATCTCATGCATGCTCACGTATCCACGTGTGAGCCATTCAACTGTCTTCGCATCCTTTATGTATTCGGGTCCCAAAGTCAAGACTCCTTTGTAGAAACTTTTAAGC
Source organism: Tanacetum coccineum (assembly GCA_026074375.1). NCBI lineage: Eukaryota > Viridiplantae > Streptophyta > Magnoliopsida > Asterales > Asteraceae > Tanacetum > Tanacetum coccineum. The sequence continues at coordinate 13,343 of BQNB010154026.1, forward strand.
TTTTGATACGGGTGTGAAATACCTTCTAACTTATCCCGTGAACTTACCTTTAGTAACGGCCGAATCTTGTTGCATTGAGCATTAGTGGTGTATAAACCATAGATTGTGATCAATCATCTGATAAGTCACATTATCATTACTATTGTGAATGGTAATAAGTTCATCGAACCGCCTTGCCTCAACATACGAAGCCCTACATAACGGTTTTCCAAATATAACATCCCTCATGTCTTCATCACGTTAAGCATCCATGTTTTCTACAACTGCAAAATCAGTCACAACACAAAAGTTTCCAACAAAAATAGGCACATTCATAAAAGCTCCCACTATATTCATTCCTTTATACTCAACTTTGTCTTTCATTATCGAATTATAAAATCTTTTAGACATCACATTGATAGACAAAATACGGAAAAAATTAGTGTTAACATATCCAAAACCTATCATGCAAGAAAATTGTGAATTATAAGCGTAGTTAACATAGATCTTCCTATCATAGTCACAAAAACTAGGGTATTCATTAATCCCATCAACCTTCTCGTCATTATTCCTAGTTTTGATTATATCAACCATAGGTTCATCAATAACTTCTCCTTCCTCAGTCATTGTACCTATGTCTTATACTCGATGTCTCCTAAGCTCTAATGGTTCATTTAGATCATTTAGTTTAATGAAATCTCTAAAATCTGGGTCTTGTGACCTATTTAAAATTAATGCCTCTCCCATTAGCCTAGCTTCTAAATCAAGTTGCATTCCTTCTCTTACTCCTAACACATAAACTTTCTTGATTATGTTACTAGTAGGATTATCACTTTTAAATGTTATTTTGTCATCCCCTACTCCTAAAGCAATTTTTCTTTCAAAGACATCAATTTGAGCATGAGAAGTAGACACGAATGATCTTTCGAGGATCAATAGGACTTTGATATCTTCGGCCTTATCTAAAACAATAAAGTCTACGGGGAAGACAAATTTATCAATTCCTACTAACACATTTTCCGTAATGCCCTTAGGACGTTTCACAATTCTATCAGCCAATTCAACAATTACCTTAGTAGGAGCTAACTCACCTAAACCTAGATCAGTAAAGGTTGAATGAGGCATAATACTAACACTAGCTCCTAAGTCAGCTAACGCTTTATTGAAAGACATATTATTAGTATAGCAAGGTAAAGTGAAACTTTTTAGGTCTTTTTCCGTTGGAGGTAGATCACAATCAAGAGTCGTTACGCTACTTGAGTTGATTGTCGCCTTGATCTCCTCCACGTCGTAACTATACTCTCTTAAACGACTAGGAAAAGGAATACTAGCTTGATTAGACTCCATCAATAGCATCATGTTGTCTTTTTGTTGACTTAATATGTCGTATCAGTGAACCTAATACGCCGTATTGATGGCGTCTCAGCTTCTTCGCAAGTCAAGATTGATTTGACATGATCTCTTAGGTTTATTTCAATCGAGCTAGGAAGATTTACAGATCCCCTTTCTTGAAGTACCTTGTTTATTTGCCCAATTTGAATATCTAGTGCTTTGATTGAGGCTCCTTGATTTCTGATTGTAGCATCTGTCGAAGCTCGAATTTCCTTAATCAAATTAGAGTTTTCATCATGTCTTTTCGTAGATTCAACCATAAACTTGCTTAATGATTCTTCCATTGTTTGCCTTCTTTCTTGATACGAAGTATTTCCATTTTCTCTTTGGTAGAATCCCAGTGCAGCTGCTTTATATCTTCCTCTTTGGGGGAATGGTACACCAAATTGAGTGTAGTATGCTTCTTCAAGTGTCTTTCCTTCTTTCTTTAATGTACAATCTTTAGAGTAATGGGGTCCATTGCATAATTCACATCCTACTTGAACGGCATACACTTTTTCGTTTACCTTTTTGATTTCCCTACCAAGATTGTTTAGTTGAGCTTGAATAGTAGCTAGTCCATCAGAAGTATCACTACTTCTGCATCGAGTGGATGTTCTATTATGCCATTTTTGAGGATGAGCGGCCATCTCTTGGATGGCTTTCTTAGCATCAGCAACATTCATTTTTGGCAAGGAATCCAAGATCTGTCTAGTAGGCACATCCAATCCTTTGTAAAACAAGACCACTTCCTGCATGTCGGTTAAGTAATGCTGAGGACATCTCACCAAAAGTTCCTTGAATCATTCTTAAGCCTGATAAAGAGTTTCATCCGGCTCTTGCTTACTCCATCTTTTTAGCAGTACTAGCAGGAGGACA
>BQNB010154027.1:0-15570 GCA_026074375.1 Tanacetum coccineum
TGATTTGGTTTCTAATTCTACTAATAACATGCAAAAACGAGTAAAGTCAAACTAAAAACGAAAGCAATTAAGGACTTAAACAAAAACGTTAACGAGAATCCTAAAAATGCGACTAAAAACCTAAAACATCAAATTTTAGCCCTACAAATGCAAATTTATTTTTTAACAGTCCTAAATGATAAAAGAAAATTAAAAAAAAAGAATTATATTTTTTTTGATTTTGATTTTATTTATTATGAATTAAAAACGGTTTTAATCTAAAAAATTAATTAAAACTACTAAGCTAATTTGGGAAATTATGAAAAATTCAGGAAAAGTACTTTGCATAATTATAAACCTATGGAAAATAAAATTCTTCAAACAACTTATCTCAATAAGCTGTTAATAAGCAGAAATTGGCTGAAAGCTTAAAGGGGCTAAATGACCTTAAATATTAAACAAACCAAACTAAGAATGTAAAAGTTCCAAGGGCAGTTGGTGTTGTGGTGAGTGTTAAATGTGTTGGCTATGAAAAGGGGAGGTCACAGGTTCGACCCCTGTGACCTCCCTTTTTTACAAAACATTTTTTTGATTTTTCTTTTTAACAAACTTATAAATAAGCTAGAAATAGACAAATTTTGAAAACCAACTTTTTCTAAAACTTGAAAATAAGCTAGGAAAAAGCAAATTAAAAGTGATAGATTACTTAAACATTCATTTATGCTTAAAGCTAAACTGATTTGGCTTATTGGCCTTGATAAGCAAATGAGAAAATTAAATAAGCTAAAACAGACTTAAAGCTAATCCTAATAAGCACATATGATTCAAATTGAACAAAATCAAGAAGCTAAAAAGCTCTTAAAAGATAAATGGAAAACAGACTTAGACAAACAATTTTTAAAAGAAAACATGGCACATTTTGAGCTTACTTAACCATTTGCAACTTAAAATTAAGACTCATCTAAATGGACTTACTAAAAACTTGAAACATAATGAAAACAGACCTTAATAAGCTAAGCTTAATCAAAGATTAAATAAGGATAAGCTAGAATTAAACCTCTTAATAAAACTAGCACATACTGATTTCCATTTCTGAATATCAGCACGTACTGATATTGAGATCAACTATGTTGCACAACCTCTTCTAACAACAAGGGATTCACAACCTAGATAGTTTAATGCATTTGTAACCTTTCCTGAGCACAAGAACCTTAACTTAAATGGCTTTTTAAGAAGTTCTACAAATAAGCAGTTTAAAAACATTTTAAAACATTTTAAAACTCGTAGACTTAGATTTTTGATTAAACATCCTACAAACCTTAACTAAGCTAGCTTTAAACTTGTGAAAACTAGTTATTATACTTAATAAGAGCTTATGAAAACTGAATGATAGCTAAAAAAACAGCTTGGACACGTTTAGTTATTTTAAATCTACTTATCCTAAACACCCCTTTAAACACTTAAATGCCATTTTAAAACTAGAACAAACCCTAAAATTCCTCAAATACTGAAAACAGATTAAGCTTTGAACATATAAAAGACAAATAAACAAAAACTAAACAGAATAAGCACTAAATAATAAGCAAAAGCTAATGAGCAGATTAGTCTATGAAAAAGGACATAACATTTGAAATATAAAAGCAAGTTTTAACTTAGCTATAAACTAAGTATATTATGCTATATTAAGACTGAATAAGCAATGATGAAGCAAGAATAAGCAAGAATAAGCAGTAAATAAGCAAGTGAATAGTAAATAAGCTAAAAATGAAAATGAAAGCTTACTTGATCCTTTGCACAAAACAAGGATACTAAGGCTCTTAGAGCTATATAAACAAGCTCCAACTTATCTTATGATAAGTTGGTAAGTCCATAAGCCCATCCACATTTGGCTTATCATCCAACAAAAGCTGAGGTATTTTGATAGTGGATAATGAAATAGTAAAAGCTTAAATAAGCTTTTGAGAAAGCTTGAGTGAGTTTTTTAGGTTTTAGAGAGCTTAAAGAGTTTATAAGATTGAAATTTAGAACACTAGAATAAGCTAAAAATGTATAAAGAGTTAAGACAGTTTAAAAACAGAATTTCATTAAACTTAAAAAGATTACAATGCTTAAAAAAAGAAATACATTAAGTAAAAACAAAAAAGCTATAAATAAATTTAAAAACAAGACTACTCTACTTCTACATTCAATGCCATAAAGATGCAAATTGGTCTTCTATTTATAGCCGAAATAGAGAAGCTTATGCCATTGAGGTGTGTTTCTTCTGTGAGAGGGATTTTAGAGTGCTCTCCAAGCCATGAAATCCTAGCCCTTGATCTTCATTTGTGTTTCTTCAGGCCCATCATAACCCTTGATTTGCTTTGACCAATAGAACTCTAAGGGATAGCCAAGGTGGAATTGGCATCTAGCTGGAGGTGGGGTTAAAGAAGGAGGGTGTGATCTTTGTTTGTCATTTTGCAGGTGTGACTAAAAGTGATGGATGAATAGTAGGTTTTGGGTTCTGGCGGGTAAGCTTAATTTTGGGGATAATAGGGTTACGGGGTTAAGTGTGTAGGGACTAGAGATGTTAGGGTGTAAGGATGATAGGGACTAACATTGTTAGTCCCTAAGGACTAATGGTGCAAAGTTGTTAAGGGTTTACGGTTAAGGGTTTATATTGGGCTTACACTTGGGCCGGTTTGAATTTGGGCCTTTTTAAGCTTTAAGCTTATGTAAGACTTGATATAAATGCTTAATGGGCTACCCCGGCCCATTAGATGGGTGCGGGTTGGCCCATTAAGCATTTTTTCTGTTTTGGCTTCGTTTTTAACTTTGTCTTTTTGCAGTTGACTTTGACTTTGACTTTTGTTGAATTTAACTTTGACTTTGACTTTTTGTGCTCTTTCTAATCCCGCACTCGGTTTTGTTTGTTTTGACTTGATTTTTGTCCTTTAGTGAATATCCGTTACCTGCATAATCATAAATCACAAAACACACAACTACAATGTATTTTTGGTATATTTTGGTCATTTTAGGCACATTTTTATAGGTAAAAGGTATGTGTAATTAAGCACATACCAGTTCATGATAGAAAAGGGGACTTAATTACCATAGTAGTAACTTAGGCAATAATACTAAGGCAACAATCTGGATAGCATACAGTTTTAAAACACTTGTGTCCAATAGTAAAACAAGCATGTGTTTGAAACTCTTGGTTTCAAATATAGGCATTCAATGATCTTAATTAATGTAGTAAACCATTTAAACTTTAATCAGTTCATAAGAAAGCAACCGTGTATGGCACATGTTTTTAGAAGTCATGTATTAAGCAAGTAAAAGCTTTAGTAAAAAAAATGTCATGTAATGCTTAAGTAGTAGAAATCAATTTATTTACTTAGTAAAACGAGCATGTATTCTCACCCCAAAAACAGTTTATGAAAACCATTAAAAGAGAAAAGGTGGGGCTATAAACTCACCAAGGAGTATGAAGACCAGAAGTAGATGAATCATCAAACGAGAGAGAAGCGTCTAAGCACAACCTAAATGATGTGACGCAGCTTAGAATGATAAAGAAGATCGATACGTAAAAGTAAATCAAATGATCACGAGATATGTTTCTGAGATATGCATGGCATTGCATTATAACTTAACCAAAGTATTTTTATCCCCAAATTGGTATACAACCTGCACTTATACTACATTAAGTGTCTACTAGGTCTCGCTTAGCGATTCTTATCTTATTACTATGTGGCCGCACTTTTATTTCTCAAGAAAAGGCGTAAAACTATGTTGTTGAATTTTTAGTCAACTTTACAAGACCATATCTCTTAACCTATAAAAGATACAAGGATGGGGCTTTCACCCCTGGAAAGATACTTAAGTCTAGTTTCCAGAACATTAGGCCTTTTAATCAAACCATTTACCAATCCACGAGAAATGAGTTTTTACTAATCATAACTCAAAACAGAAAGTTCGCTGAATTTATAACGCTTACGATTTTGGCCATAAATCCTATTCTATAATAGAAATCAAGTTGAATCCAAAGAGATATGAAAGATTATGATGTCTAGTATTTAACCATGTTTTAAAAACCAAACACTTTAGTGAAAAAATCTAGAGTTAAATCCCTTTTTCAAACAGTAGTTCAGAACTGACTAGTTTCTGTAAATCGGTCATATCTCACTCATCCGAAGGAGATATGGATCTAGCCAACTCGACACATGTACTTTGAACTTATTTTTACAACCCCATCAAATAATTCAGACCTTTTTAGACCAAAAGTTTGTTGTAATTAACCCATTTATACTGCTGGTCTGCAGCAGTCCCAAATTTTCCTACCAAACACTAATTTAGACGTATTTTCCAAACCGTAATAGCTATTAAAGTGAATCCACTTGGAGAAGTTAGATTAAGATGTATACTACTGAGATTAAATTTCCTATCCTACATTTTAGAGTATTAACCTGTAGTTTAACTCGTTTTCCAAACAATGTTCCAGATTTGACTAGCAATCGTAAAACGGCCATAACTCTCTCATCCGGAGGAGTTGATAAACCATCAAATTCGTCATACGTAGCTTAGACTTATACCTATCCAACCATGTAATTTTACAGTAGGCTCTAAGTCAAAAATTATTAGGAAAAACCATGTTTTGCTACTGACCTCAAAACAGTCCCTAAAACTACCTAGAAATTCCATCAAAACTTATCCAAATCACCAATTATTCACTTGCAATGCCATAACATATCCTAATAACATATCTCACACATCAAAACATGATGTTCATGATCAAACCCAAAATCAAACAAACTCAAGAACATGCATCCTTATAAAAGATGAAATCAAACACATGCATACAAAATAGAAATCAACAATTGAAAAGAGGGATTTAGGGACAACTTACAATATAATAATTTGAGGCAAAAGATCAAACAAGAACCCTAAGTGGGTGTGTTCTTGCTGCCGAAACCAAAGACCCAAAAGAAATCCAAAAACCTTGAGTTTGTTATTCCAATCTTGGTAAAAACACTTACAATTAAACCCTTCCAACACCACTTGCATTTAATTTGATCAAAACCCTTAAAAATCAAAATATAAGAAAATCAAGAAATTGAAAAATCTTGATGTATGGTGAATTTTAATGGAAAAGAATGATGGGGCTTTATGTAGGAATGATATTAGAGTAGATTGGAAGTGACTTGGAGGATAGTTGAAGATGATGGTGGTTGTTCTTGGTTCCTGCTGTTCGACAGAGAGAATAGGGAGAAGGATTCGGTATCTTTTATTTTATAGCAGGCGTGATATGGGTATTCTAAAAAGAAGGAGATCTTATATAGTATATATCTGATATCATTCCTTGTTTGTATCGAATATTAAAAAAAATGAGCCGTTGTTTTTGGTTTATGGGGTAACCGGTTATAAAAAAAGGAAGTGGGCTTTGTAGTGAGTTAATGATGGGTTGGGTTTTATAAGAAGTTTTTATAAAAAGGGGGGACTTGGGCTTGGGTTATATAAAAAAAATATTAAGGAGTGTTTGGTTTTTGGTTTTGTTGGAGGAAATATAAATATAAGGGTGTGTTTGGTTTAGGATTTAGTAGGAGTAAAATATAATAAGGGGGTGTTTGGTTTCTAGTTTTGATGGAGCCTAAAACAATTAAAGAGGGTGTTTGGTTTATATGTTATGTTTATAAATTATATTTTTATTTTTATTTTTCTAAAACATTTATTCCACAATATTTGTTTTTAAAACACGTAGTTAAAATATTAAAAATTGTAAAAACACTATTTTGACGCGGTTTCGGCCAAACGCGGATAAAAGATGAAAAATAATAAAAATAAAATAAAATAAGCTCTCATGGCTAAATATGACATTCGTTGATTTCTCGATCAATAAAACGGACAAACTTAAATTGTACGATTCGCGAAAGTTTTAAAATCGACGATTTTAATAAAAATCGTCTAAAATGTAAAAGTAAACTCTTCAAGATTTATACAATAATTATGAGACTGGAAATAGTAGCGACTTTAAATACGGGGTTTTACATCCTCCCCTCCTTAGGGGAGCGCCGTCCCGGTGCTCAATTCGCCTTATTCGTCTACGGTTTACTTATGAAGAGATGAGGAAATGCTCAAGTCATCGTCGAGGGTTTCCAACCAAAAACTAATGAGAAAAGTCAAAACATCAATATTATGCAACGATATGAGCTAACGGATTGGAAGTCGCAAGAATTTTAAAAGGAAAGATAAATTAACTGACTCGGAGAAGAAGCCATGGAAACGAGGGAATTTAAACATGTGTCAATTTTGAAGCGGTTAATGGTTCATTGCGATTAGCTTATCAAGTTTGCCGCGGTCGGTACAAATTCAGAAAAAATCCATATAACAAATTGTGAGTCGAAAGGAGTTCATAGCCCAAAGAATGATTCATACGCACGATATGTTGGATACACATAAGCCCACTTATTTATAATTTGTTACTTACAAAAAGAGGCGTCCCAATCCTTGTAAGTAATAATTTATAAACTTATGGTTTGGTGGTTTATAATGGCCGACACAAAACACAATATCAAAACAATGTTACAATAAGTAAAAAGGAGTGTCTTTTTGACGGAGTGATTCTTTAAAATCATATCAAGGAAGAGAAGAATATAAGACGTTAGGTCCATCATGGTTCCAAGGTAATTGCCAAAGACGGCACTATCAGAGGTGACAGGATAAAGCCGTACTCCATCAATTGAAGATTTCAATTATCAATGGGATTACAAACAAGGACATACGCGATTAATGCATTAAGAAGAGGTTTGAGCTCAGAGTCGAACGAACAAGTTAACTGTGGAATGGACAAAAGTATACCGAATGTCTATATTATCAAAAAGAATAATATTATGTCACGTTAATGTTGGAGATCACCGCATCGCTCATTAAAATATCAAAGAAAATAGAAACTTATTAGACTTACCATAGTACTTACACCATATGTAGGTAATTATCATTACATAAACATTTCTGCCCTTTGCAATCTGACTTAATGGACCTATATTTCAAATTCTGTAATAGGTATAAACGAACGGTTTTCGCCTTAAACAAGATGTTAGACTCTAGTTTACTGAGATTACAAGATAAATACTCAAAGTGTTAAGATACTAAAGTGAGTTTTTTGTTTTAATAAGTGCAAATCTGATTATTTAAAACGTTTTCTTGTTCTATCGTTTTAGCATAATTCCTATTTTATAACTCCGTTTGACCCAAAATGAAAGCCCATGTTTAAGTTTATCTAAATCCTACAGGTTTTAATTGGAAAATGGGGCACTCAATATGAAAATATTGGTCTCAAACTCATTTTAAAAATCTGGGCACAACTTATGATTAGTTTGGCCGTTCTAGTCGTAACTCATTCATCCGAAATAGTTACGGATTTATCCAAAGAACCACATGGTCCTTATATGTTTTACTCTTCACCCATGTAGAACCCTAGTAGCTTCCAAGTCAAATAAAATTAGTTATAAGCCTAACTATCTGCATTACAAATTATGAGTACGCACTAAGTTTGTTTCCACGGTTTTGGTCGTATCTTGACCATCCGAAAGAGTTGGCGTTCCATCTAACTCGCCACTAGGACCTAACATATTAGCCTATTCATTAATGCAAAGATATAGTAGGATTTAAGCCAAAATTTTCCTATTAAAATACTAACTTTACTCGAAAGTTCCAAAAACATAGCCGAAAGTAACCATGAATAGTCAAACACTTAATAGGAACTTACTATATATCTATATAGTGGCGGGTCCCGAAGATAAGCGTAGAATTTGAAGAGGAGAGTAGATATATATGTACGGAGTATTCCATTTATAAATACTAGCTATGACGTTCGAGGGAGAAAAATAAGAAAAAGGAAGTAGCGATAATAATACGAATGGTCGCGTATTTATATAATCGACCGTTTATAAGAAATAATATGACGTCATAAGATAGACGTATGAGAGCAAAATAATAACCAAGCATTATATATTTATTAATATAATAGCAATAAAGATGCAAAAGGGAGCATATAAGTTACCTGGGAGCAAGCGCGCGCGAATATCGGACAATGGTGAAAGCCTCTTAAATTTTTTGGAAAAACGGTTATAGTCTAGGGTTTTGAAAACAACCTAGTTCGCTATAATGAGTGCTTTGATACCAATCTGTAACACCCCCAAAATTACAACAACGCAGCGGAATACCACTTGGGGTGCTACTTCATAGTATAAAGTACAAGTTATAGAAAACGACCTCAAAAGAGACGTTTAAAAAAAAATGCACATTCGATTAAAATATCAGAGTAAATTCAAGTCCCAATAATTTGATTTTAACAAAAATTACCAGCGTTCAAACATGACTCATTTGTTTATTTCAAGAAAACAATTATCGAATGTGAAGAAAAACATTAAAGTTTTGATATTCGCGCATCCAAATGCTCCCAATACTCAGCTAGCAATATAATAACCTGAGAAAATACATGCAAAAACTCAACAATAATGTTTGTGAATTATAGGTTTAAGTAATAGCAATATTGAAATAGTGCAAGTAATATTCATGTAGAAAAGTAGCGTTACATCATTTCAAGTTATTATTTCTGAATCCAAGTTGTATTGATTTAATAAATTGAGTAATGTTCAGTAGTGGACCACAAGATTTAGTGGTGTAGATAAGAGAAATAAATTCACCAAGTCTACATGAAAAACATATATTATTATCCTAAGCTCATGACACCCGAACCTTAACGTACTTCAATCAATAGATTGGATATGCACCACAAGAAATACAGATGCTGCCAAACATCTGTCGAATTACCTCAATTGTAAAATGCCTCAATCGTCAACATGAAACCATATCCAAGACGGGGATGGTCAGTCCCGATAGATCTATCCACTACACTCACGTTTACCGAGCTGGTAATTAACGGTTCATGATAGAAAAGGGGACTTAATTGGCATAGTAGTAAAATTGGCAATAATACTAAGCGCACACATTCTGGATAGCATACAGTTTTAAAACACTTGTGTCCAATAGTAAAACAAGCATGTGTTCGGTAATATCTTGTTTCTTATAATATAGGAATTGAATGATCTTACTTAATGTAGAAACCATTTAAACTATAACTCAGTTTATAGAAAGCAAACCTGTGTATCACACATGTTTTTAGACAGTTATCATATATAAGAAAGTAAAAGTTAGAAAAAAAATATTTCATGTAACTCTTAAGGTAGTAGGAAATCAATGAATTTACTAGTAAAACGAGCATGTATTCTCTCCCACGAAACAGTTTATGAACACCATTAAAAGAAGAAAGGTGGACTATGAACTCACATAGGAGTATGAAAGAACAGAAGTAGAGGAATAATAGACGAGCTCGAAAGTGTCTAAGCACACCTAAAGATGGACGCAGCTTAGAATGATAAAGAGATCGTATAGTAAAAGTAAATCAAACAGAGATCACGAGATTGTTTACTATGATATGCATGGGCATTGCATTATAACTTAACAAAGTATTTTATCCCAAATTGGTTACAACATGAACTTTAAATACATTAAGTGTCTATAAGTCTCGCTTAGCGAGTTCTTATCTTTTAACTATGTGGCGCTAACTTTTGTTTATCAGAAAAGTACGTAATATATGTTGCTGAATTGTTAGTCAACTTTACAAGAACCATATCTATTAAACCTATAAAAGTACAAGATGGGGTTTTCCACCCATGGAAAGATACTTAAGTCTGTTTCCCATAAACAGTCGGCCTTTTAATCAAACCATTTACCAATCAACGGGAAATGAGTTTTTACTAATCATAACTCAAAACAGAAAGTTCGCTGAATTTCTAAAGCTTACGGTTTTGGCCATAAATCCTATTCTTGATAGAAATCAAGTTGATCAAAGGGATGAATTATTATGATGTTATAGTGTTTACCATATTTTTAAAACGCAACACTTTAGTGCAAAAATCTAGAGTTAAATCCTTTTCAAACGTAGTTCGAACTGACTAGTTTTCGTAAATCGGTCATATCTCACTCATCCATAGGAGATATGGCTCTAGCCAACTCGACACATGTACTTTGAACTTATTTCTACAATCCCATCAAATAATGCAGACCTTATTAGACCAAAGATTTGTTGCAATTAACCCATTTATACTGCTGGTCTGCAGCAGTCTAAATTTCCTAACAAACACTAATTTAGACGTATTTTCCAAACCGTAAGAGCTATTAAAGTGAATCCACTTGGAGAAGTTATATTAAGATGTATACTACTGAGATTAAATTTCCTATCCTACATTTTAGAGTATTAACCTGTAGTTTAATTTGTTTTCCAAATGATGTTCCAGATTTGACTAGCAATCGTAAAATGGCCATAACTCTCTGATCCGGAGGAGTTGATAAACATCAATTCGTTCAATACGTAAGCTTTGAAATATAACTGTCCCAACCATATAATTTTAAGTAGGCTCTAAGTCAAAAATTATTAGGAAAAGCCACGTTTTGCTACTGACCTCAAAACAGTCCCTAAAACTACCTAGAAATCCCATCAAAACTAATCCAAATCACCAATTATTCACTTGCAATGCCATAACATATCCCTATAACATATCTCACACATCAAAACATGATGTTCATGATCAAACCCAAAATCAAACAAACTCAAAAACATGCATCTTTTAAAGATGAATTCAAACTCATGCATTACAAAATAGAAACAACACTGAAAATAGGGTTTTACGGACAATTACACTTTAATAATTTGAGCAAAGATCAAACAAGAACCTTTAGTGGGTGTGTTCTTGCTGTCGACCAATGACCCAAAAAAGAAATCAGTAAACCTTGGAGTTTGGTTTTCAATCTTGGTAAAATCACTTACAATTAAACCCTTCCAAAACCAGTTGCATTTAATTTGATCACAAAACCTGATAAATCCAAAAATAAGTAAATACAATGATATTGAAAAATCTTGGTGTATGGTGAATTTTAATGGAAAAGAATGATGGGGCTTTATGTAGGAATGATATTAGAGTAGATTGGAAGTAACTTGGAGGATAGTTGAAGATGATGGTGGTTGTTCTTGGATCTTGTTGTTCGACAGAGAGAATAGGGAGAAGGATTCGGTATCTTTTATTTTATAGCAGGCGTGATATGGGTATTCTAAAAAGAAGGAGATCTTATATAGTACATATCTGATATCATTCCTTGTTTGTATCGAATATTAAAAAAATGAGCCGTTGTTTTTGGTTTATGGGGTAACCGATTATAAAAAAAGGAAGTGGGCTTTGTAGTGAGTTAATGATGGGTTGGGTTTTATAAGAAGTTTTTATAAAAAGGGGGGACTTGGGCTTGGGTTATATAAAAAAAATATTAAGAAGTGTTTGGTTTTGGTTTTGTTGGAGGAAATACAAATATAAGGGTGTGTTTGGTTTAGGATTTAGTAGGGGTAAAATATAATAAGGGGGTGTTTGGTTTCTAGTTATGATGGAGCATAAAACCATTAAAGAGGGTGTTTGGTTTATATGTTATGTTTTTAAATTATATTTTTATTTTTATTTTTTTAAAATATTTATATTACAATATTTGATTTAAAACACTATGTTAAGATATTAAAAAGTGTTAAAGTACTATTTTTTGACATGGTTTGGGCAAAACGCTAGAAAAATTATAAAATACTAAAATAACAATAAATTGACTTCCGGAGCAAAAATATGAAATTTTGATCTCTTAAAACGCTTAACGGATAAATATCTAAAGCATGACACGCAAATAACTAAAAATGACAATTTTCATCAAATCGGCTAACAAGTAAAACACAAAAACTTTATTCAAGACAAAAATAGGAATGGAGTCGAGATTTAATATTGACCGAAAAATACGAGATGCTACACAATTCAAGCTCAATACTTCTTCAATAAAGACGTGGAATATCTTTTATCTGGTAATAAAGAAAGAAGGCATGCTCTGTCCATATCCAAGCTAAAAACGGCTTACTATCCAGACTTCGGGCTCGAAGAATTAGTACCGTCTTTATGGACTGAAAGTGAAAGTGCCTACGATATCAGTTCAGCCTACGATATTTCACACTGGTGGTTCAAGCGCAGGGAATTCTACATTACAAGACACAATGCCCCTTTTGATCGCAATGCAGTCAGATCACACATGAAGATTCTTAGTGTTGTCAGTCTCAAGACCTTCTCCACATACGGTTACACATTCTTGAAAGAGATTGTTTTACGAAAAGTTGACTACAAAGAATACAAGATCTCGGAAGCCGACTTCAAAAATTTGCATCCGAATGATTTTGAAGACATGTACCTGCTTAATCTCCAAGGCAAGCTCAACCACTTCTCTGGAGCCGACAAAGTTCACCTATCCACCGTAGTCAACTTGTGGACTAGGAACATAGTCATCAGACAACGCGTGGAAGACTTGCAACTCGGTATTGAGAGTTATCAAACGAAGATCAACATTACACAACCGAGATGGGATGCAACCGAGGGTTGTAATCTACAGAGATAGAAACAATCAGAAAAAGATGATGCGGGAGACTGAGGTGCACAAGTTCATCGATGGCACTTTGAGGAGAATTCTAGAAAAGCTGGATTACATGGTCAAAGACTACGGTCTATACAAGTACAATCTTGGCATGGAGAACAGGATTTGGAATGAAGATGATAAACGGAGGAGTCAAGAGTTTATAAAGCTTATTGAGAGAAGGCTCAAGATCAGGCGAATCTTCAGGAGTCTCGAAAGCTTTGTTAGTGGAAGGATAAGAGATATTGACTACAGACTCATCGACAGAACAGAATGATCTCATCATTCCGATACTCAGGTCAATATCATCTTATATTGTATAATATATCTTGTACATTATTATGTAGTGTATCTTTCCGTGTCAAGTGTATAAATTTTTCATGAGTTTTTCGTTAAACTCAAAATCTTTCAAAATTATTATACCTGACACTAACACATATCCCTCTAATATTGAGGGGGAGCATTAATATGTTCTCCAATCGGCTTGTGAATAATCGGCACATTTTTCTCCTAGTTTTCTAACATATTTGAATCATTTGATATCCAAAATATCAAAGGGTTTGAAATTTTTGATAAGGGGAGAAAATGTGATTAAAATATGAAAACTTATAAAAATATGATTTTATGGACTCATGTGTGTACTCCATCCTCCATGTGCTAAACATTTTCGTATATCGATGCACATGTTGAGGGGGAGCGTTTCTGAAAAGCCAAAACAATCAAGGAACAAAATCTTTGAGATTTTATACACAGTACAATTGTTTGAGGTTTTTCAAATGGTTTTATGGCAAGGAGAATAGTACCAAAAGACCGACCATGCATTTAATTCACAGAGTTACATTGGTTTGGTATGGTTACAGTATTAGTTCCCTGATCCAGTCAGAAAAATGGGGATCATACCCAGGGACATCCATTAGGTAGTGTAGACGTCCTTAGGTATGCATCTATAAAAAAGGAGTAAAAGTAAGAATAAGGGAATAGTGTCGACTGAGATGGAGCTAGTACTGGAACAAACCCAACAAGGTACTAGTCATGAAGTCTCGGTAAGCACTGAAGGGGTTGAAGAATGAAAAAGAATTGTAAGGATAAAGGGTGAAAAGAAAGAAGCCCTCCATACACTTAGGCAGAAACCGGGTCAATGCATAAACTATCAGAAACACTAAGATGTTGTCTGGTATTGAAGATAGTCGTCATGGACCCAGTGACGCAATGCACAACCCTCCCTAGCCACTCAAGGTCTCTCAACAGACTCTTGTTTCATTTCTCACGGAGATTTACACATTTCTATCGACTTTCTCACTATGAGTTAGTTAATATTGAAAAGGTGGCAGTCTGCTCCAACCTCTGATTACTAAAACCAAAATGAACTATTGAGTCTAGACCCAAGAGATCATACATAAATATTATTAGGACACTATTCCAATATACTTGTCTTTCGCACACTATGAAAACAAGGAATATCTTAAGAGTCCTACGCATTATCCTTGTGGTATTGCCAGAACATCCGAGTGATACTTAAGTATTCACAATGAAGATGGAAATCCTGCTAGAGCCAACATCAAACAAGCTCTATTGTAGGTGACTTGTGAGATCCTAAATGGATCAAACTTGTGACACTGGATATCGATTCGGTCTAGATTATGAATTGACGGTTGATGAATTTTGATAAACGCTTAAAACTCTCGATGTGTTACAAAAACACTTTTACAAGTGACATGTCGAGTGATTTTCAAATCAATTTTCTATTCAATCGGTGAGATAGTAACTCACTGATTCACTCATACTGTGTTGTCTACTTTGAGACGCTCTGGTATTAAGAACGGCTAGTGCAGCTGCGAAACCCTGTCAAGGAGATTCTTTGAAATTCTACCTGATCACAGGCAGTATTTATACTGATTAACGGGGAACCGTGGTTATTACAACCATATTCAACGAAAGTGAACAAAAACTCTTTTGTCTGTTTATTACTAACATAAACCTGCAGGTATTCCCGACGGTAGCAGCTGGTAGCCAGAGACAAGTCAGATTCATAACCAAATGCTCATACTCGACCGACACATCTTAATACATCATGAAAGCTCATGTAAATGTTTTAAGGCTTCCGCTACTCTGATACTACATGTCCTTCTTGAAGTGACTAAGTGTTAAAGTTAAAGAACTTCAAGAACAATGAATATTCAAGCTTTTAAGATCAAGAAAGGTGTGAGCATGTCGGTCCGAAAGTCACAAGCACACAAGACGGCGAAAGATCATAAGTTGATGATTAGAGATTACATTTGGTTGATGATCTCAAGAAGCTCAAGATCACATACTGAGTCAAACTTAAAGGAACAAGCTCAAGCCACAAGTCAAAGATCACTACATCAATGTACAAGATATCAAATGAAGAATCAAAGACTACGAGCTGGAAAACAAGATCAATCAAAAGATTGCTGAGATTAAGTTAGTATTTTCAGGGGTGATCTCCCTTAAGGGGAGATTGTTAGGTTTAAGAAAAAGACTCGGTTACCCCGTGTATTTTACAGTTTATCCCAGCTCGTAGTTTAATGTTAAACTTATGACATACGGTAATGGGCTGGGTATTAACCCACATGTGTAAGCCCATACCAAGGCCATGGGTCGGTTTTGTAAGACATATAAATACCTCTTCCATCCCATGGAAGAGGTGGTTGGTCATTTCATAATTCAAGTATTACTTTCTCTCGCTAGAAACTTTTCTCTCTAGTTGTTTCTCTCTCTAGGAATCGGCTAACCCCAACCATCACCATTGTGTTATGATATCCAATATCCTACATACTTAATTGTTTATATTTGATATTCGCAGTAATTATGGAGTAATTGGTAAAGTTATGCTAAAAGGCACGCATTTTGGAGCTTAAACGAAGAAATCTAAAGATTACTGTTCTGACAACCTATACGTCGTATCCATCAAGGAAGATACGGCGTATCTGTGCCTGCACTTCACAAGTAACCACGAAGATTTGAAGCCTTATACACCGTATCTAGAATGTTTATACGCCGTATTGAAGGTCAAGTGAAGAATATTCTAGAATATTATAATCGTGGTCC
>BQNB010154028.1:0-15570 GCA_026074375.1 Tanacetum coccineum
TTGTTACATCCACAACTTCTACCGCCGCCGCCGCCGTGTCTCGCCAGAAAAGCCTTCTGACGCCGTTGAACTTCTTGTGTTGCCGGAGAAAAATGTTTCCGCCACTTTATATGTATGCTTTATTTTTATTGTTGCTAATATATATTATAGACTTAATTATGTGAATATTGTTATAGAATGTTGTTAGTATTTGTTAGCTTTGTGTTTTCTATAGAATTTTATGTTTTTTTTCAGATATCGGTTTTTATTAGATTTTAGTCATTTTTTTTAGATTTGTTATCGGCGTGGGATTTCACGGTTGTCACCGTTGCTGTTGCTTGGGCCGCCCCACCATTGCCGCCACCGCCGCTGCTGCCGCCGCCTGGATATGTGTCGCCGCCACCACCGAACTTACTTTTATGTAATTTAAAGTTTGTTGGTAATTTGTAATAAATTTTATCTTGCATTTGTAAGTTTATTAACATTGATAATATAAAAAACGGTTTGATTTGACCTATTTTTTTTGACCAGAACCAGTTGAACCGGCTGGGTCACCAGGCAGCAAAACATTATATTTAATCTCCAAACCATCAAACTTTTATTATTTTTCGTTTATAACCCATAAACTTTTTTTATCACTACAACTATTTACCGCTAAGAATTTACGCCGCTATGCGCGGGTATTCGTCTAGTATATTTAACATGCAGTGTTGTATAATCTTATAATTTATTTTACGTCCAATGGACCCGATGAAAGAGATTGTGTCTTTACTGATAAGCTTTAGTTTCTAAATTTTAAAGCTACAAAATTAGAACAAAAATTTGCAAAATGACTTATTATTTCAAGTTATAATAACTACTACTAGTTATAAGTCTCGTGCACACACAAGGCTTACATATAAATCAAATTTATTTTAAAATATTTGTTTAATATACATGCATATGAAAAATTATGCGCGTGGTTTTACATTAAAAAAATCATTATTTATTAATATAAGTGTTTTAAAACCCGGGTTGACCCGGTCGGTTGAACCGTGAACCGGTCGGGTGACCGAAAACCGGATCTTGCTGAAAAACCTGGTACCCGATGGCTCGGTCGGGTCAATTAAAACCCCGTTTTTTAAAACATTGATTAATATCGATTAATATTTTGTAAATATTTTGTTGGGTGAAAGATTTAGTTTAACTTTAACTTACATGAGTGTTTCTATTGATGTTGTTGTTCAAATTTCTCTATTAATATCATGTTGTACACAATATGCGAGTTTGATATGTTTTTTCTTATATTCTTATATAAATTGTAAATAGATTTTATATATGTTGTATTTCTAAAGTATAAAGTCTAGAAGGTATAAAACCAACTAAGGTAGCTCAGTTGGCCACCAAGGGTGTCCTTGGGGAGGTTGTTACCACATGCGAGAGGTCTCAGGTTCAAGTCTTTCCGTGGGGGTTTTCCTTCAAGGTAGGAATCTGCCCCATAGATGCATCGATTCGAGGCTGGCAGGGACTACCTTCTGGGTATGTACTGTGGAATCGAATCACTAATTATTATTCGAGGCTGGCAGGGACTACCTTCTGGGTAAGTACTGTGGAATCGAATAACTAACTTAGTAACTGTACTAACTCGCCGTTCCAAAAAAAATGCCTTGTTATGAAATTTTTAGGATTTTGTGGTGGCTAGTTGATTTGGTTTTTAGATTTTGATTAATAGATCATGTAATTTGTTTGGAAGTGAGTGGTGTTCTTAAGTGGATGTAGAGAAGACGCGAGTAATTAGTCATTTTAGGGTCATATTGGTGATATCAGAACGATATTTGAAAGTACGTTGGTGTAGTCAGGACGAAAAATAGTTCGTTGGTTAAGTCGGGACGAATTGGAAAGTTTATTGGTATATTATGGCTTTTACCGATATATATAGCCAATGTTATAGGTTGATAAAAATAAGTGAATTGAAAATACAACAATACTTATTGTTCTACTATAAAAAGCAAGCAAGATGGTGATGTTGCACATGTGACATGTCGGGGTTTATACTACTGAACATCCGGACAAGGAAGAGATCCGGACGAAGAAGAGATGAAGCAGTTTGTGAAAGAATGAAAAAAGAGAGATTATGGAAGTAATGAAAAAAAATGCATCTTAACTGTTGAGTTATTTGAATATATATATAATCAGATATGAATGATGTGGTCATTTTATTGCTTTATCACTTTTAATATTACTCATATTTAAAATACCAAAATTAGTGTTACAGTGTTATATCACAAGAGATATTTTTCAGGTAATATTAAAAGGTTAAAAAGTATACTTGTTTGTTTTTGAAATATCACAAGTGATATTAGACATTAACTATGTTTATGAAATATGACAAGTGATATTAGACCTGTCATATAAATTAATGCAACGCTTGTTTGGTTTTGAGAATACGTCGAGTTTTATATCACAAGTGATATTAGACCTGTCATATAAACCCTAAACCCTAAACTTTAAAATATATACCAAAAATCCTGAACACCTAACCACTGAACCCTAAACCCCTAACCACTAAAACCGATACCAAAAACCCTAAACCCCTAACCACTAAACTCTATACCAAAAACCCTAAACTCCTAACCACTAAACCTTATACCAAAAACCCTAATAGCAAAAACCCTAAAACCCCTACAATAAAAACTTACTAAAATCCATAAACCTCTAACCACTAAAACCGTTACCAATAACCTAAAGTCCTAACCACTAGGTATTAATATTCCATAACGTGATATTTATATATATATATATATATATATATATATATATATATATATATATATATATATGGAGGTTATTGTAGATTAGTAGCTTAAAAAATAGGAGAGTATGAGCATTTTCCGTCAGATGTATCAATAATAATCTCATTAAAACAAAATAAATAAGATGGCATTTTGGTAAATAATATGAACTTGATAGCTAGCTTTGAAACATATTTTGTGGACAATTAACCACGCCCTCATAACCTGCACTTTTTTAGCTTTTTGACCAATTTTAAATTCTACACGTGACACATGCATCTCACTAATGGTCATCTTCTTCTCTAGCATTTATTTATATTAATATGGTACATAAATCGGATAACACATGCAATTTTTTTACGTGATACCTAAACTTGCAAGTTGATATATACATCACAACTAGAAACACAATTATCACAAATAATATGCTCAACCACGACAAGGTATTATACAAAGTTACAAACATACATACATGTATACATCGTGGTAATTAATAATCAATGGATACACATCGAACCAACTGTGTATGACCAATAAGGAATGATACATCACAAATATATAGTTGAAATCTTCTAATCCATTTGTTAAAATATGCATAGTAAGCATGCATTATGAGAAGTGTTTTGACTATTAATCATATTTCTAACATATATACTGATGTTGAGGATGATAATAGAAATTCAATGCCATCAATATTTTGTAAATGAGTACATCCTCAGATGAAGTTAATTTAGCGGGCCTCAAACTTTATTCCTCCTCTTTCAAGAAGCTGGTTGTTTTAACAGTCTTCTAAGTTCCAACCACTGATAGTCGACTATATGTAATGTTTTGTTCTTTATAAGAAGCCTACGTTATGCCGAGAAACTGTAGGGTGAATATTAAGATTAGATGCACGATAAAAGGAGACTTTGAGCTACATTCTCCTCATCGTAAGTTCAAGTAAAGTTCCCAATCGAGAATCCTTCAGGTCAAATCCATGGTTGACAACATACGTTAGGAACTACAAAACTAAAAACAAGAAAAAATAGGTCAAAAAATTTAAACAGGATCTTACAAATGGGTTTCTGGATTATAGAAGTATACACAGGACCCACTCAAACGTGACCATTTATCGAAAGGACAATATTTCTTCTTATAATAATCTACGACTTTAGCATCTTTAGATCTATCGTTGTTATTCAAAAGCTAGAACAAGAGAAAACAAAACATTTAGATATAATTGTGAATAACTAGCGATTAGTTGATTACCTGTTCCAAGTCTTTAATGTCAATATTCAATTAGTAAATGTCTGAAATTCATCAATATCTTATTGTAATTTTTTTTTGACGACTCAGATAGGACAACGAAGTGCCTATTTTATCACAATATTCAATAGAGATCAAAAGATCCGAAAAGTTCGAATGTTGACCTTGCCGGAAATACAAAAACGCATAAGTAGTGCCATCTACTATGGTTGAGGGACGCATGGTTCGTTGTCGACGGTTGGTCGGAATTATAAACAAATGGAGATGCGGTCACCATAAGAGATAGGTAGCAGAGATAGGCGGTTTTATTTAGGGTATAGAGATGGATGTTATGAATGATTTTAAAGAAATAATATTGGCTCTAACAGAATCGGTCAAACAAAAACTTAGACGTCTTTTTGGCTTTTATGGGTTAACACAAGATTACTCTTATACCCATTGAATAAATTTAAGATTCACATGGCACTATATCTATGGCTTCCTACACTATCTCACTTTAAATACTAGCTTACATGAACCTCATTCTATATATATATATATATATATATATATATATATATATATATAGGGGACCATTCAATACAAAACCATTTTTTTGTACAGAACCTACAGAACCACTTTGGACCAATAGAAATTTAGTATATTATTAAATGTTTTTCTTAATTCAAAAGGGTATAATAGTCAAAACACATTTTAATTTTTCTTTTTGAATTTTTTAATTTAAAAAACGTTTTTTTATTTCCTTAATTTTCGGAATTAATTTTTTTTTAATTTATACTTTTTTAAGTATACATGTTTTTCAGAAATTAAGGTGCATATGTGTTTTTTTTAAATATTGTAAATTTACATATGTTTCTTGCGTAGAATTGTTTAGACATCAAACTTATTTTTTTTAAATGGTAATTGCACTTATGTTTATGGTTTACATTTTTTAATCTTTGAAATTTATAACCAAAAACATAAACATATACATGTAAACTCTAAATTTATAACAAAGCAAAAACCTAAATACAATACACAAATTTTGATATCAAATGAAATACAATTAAATTACAATATGGATGTGCAAGAGATTAAAAAACATGTGTGCACGCTTCAAGAACATATATGCACGGCTTCGAGAACATATATGCACGGCTTCGAGAACATATATGCACGGCTTCGAGAACATTTGTGCACCATCTAAAAAGCATAAGTGCATCCATTAATTATCTTGAACATATATGCATGGCTTCGAGAACATTTGTGCATGCAATCTAAAATCCATGCATCAGCATACATATTACTTGTATATACTTGATGCTTAAGGCTTGTGAGTTCACCCAATGCCCATGAACCTGAATTTTAACTAAAAAACATTAGAAACGACTTTTTAAGGTAAAGCCGAAATATATGCACAATTTTATTCATACAAATATTATAACCGAATCACAACAACTAGCAAAACACAATTACCTCATGTTTAAAAATTAAAGGGGGTAATCATACATAAATTAAACAAATGGAATTCAAGGTGATGTGTTTAGAGCAGTATAAATATTACGTGACAGAGTCTTGTATCCAAAGAAAACAAAAAATATCCAATATCCAAATCAAACATAATCCTACTAAAAAGAGGAGTTCATCAACTACTTAAGAGATTTGTAAACGTAAAAGACCAACCTTTATCAAAGGCATCGCATAGGATATAACATACATGTTTCAAAAAGTACTTACGGTTTACATATGTTAAAGACAAATACGAATTACAGAGAGAAAACTTACTACACGTAAAAATCGATGATAACAAGCGCAACCAAAAAACTCATTTGTCAAAAAACTTAACCACGAAACTAGTAGGACTTGAACGAGATTATATGTCCGCACCTCTCTTAACTAAAACAAATATATTGAAACCATGAATCAGATAATCGTCAAACAAATTGGTATATTCTTTCATATATAAACCTAAATAGATTTGGAAATCATAACAGTTTCTAAAAACAAAAAAAGGATTAAAATAATAAAATTAACTTAATGAATTTAAAACTTAAATTCGGTAAAAAGAAAAAAATACTAGCTTGAAACTATAGACGGTTACCTGTCACTTTAAATATCGAAATCGATTTCGAATATGTAATTTAAAAATGGCAAACAATGCCATGGAAGAACTAAGGGTCGTATAGTTAATTCATTGAGAAGAAACATGGTTTTTCGAAAGTATTACGCATGTCGTTGATATGCAGGTTCATCGATCTTTAAGATAAAGATGAGTAGAGATGGTGGTTCAGATCTAGAAAAATGGACGAGAAGATGTATTTGTATTTGAAAGTGGGAGCAATTTTTTTCAGATCCATATATTTAGTTGTGTAGAGAGATAATTTATTTGATCCAGTCATATTCTATTCCTATTTAGATGGGCAGTTATGAATAATGTTTAAAAGAAATTACTCAATTGCCCTTTGTGTTTATTTTTAATTGTTATATAATTTGAATTATTTACAAAGATGCCATCTTGCATTGTAATGAATAGCATTTTATAGCCTAATATGGAGGAAAAAATGCTCCTATTTTTATGTAGATTAATTTAGATTTAGAATCCCATATTTTTTTTGAAAAGTAGAATCCCATAATTATCCTTTTAGATTTTCAATGATTATCCTTATCTTTTTATTAATTACATTAATGGCACAACTAATCTCACCCCATCAAGTAAATGTAATAACGGTTATTATATTGGTTCTGTAAGTTCTTGTACAAAAAACTGTTCTAGTATTGGAATATTCCACTATTTAAATATAAATATATATATATTAATATATAATAAGTATATATATTATAATATATATATAGGGGGACCATATCAATACAAAACCACATTTTGTGTACAAACCTACAAACCACGTTGACAAATATAAATATTAGTATATTATAAATGGTTTTTCTTTTTTCAAAATGGTAGATAAATATCAAAACACATTTTTTTTGAATTTTTTAATTTAAAAACGTTTTTTTATTTCCTTAATTTTTGGAATTAGTTTTTCTTAAATAAATTAACTTTAATAATACATGATTATTCATAATAAGTGCAAATGAGTTTGTTTAATATTATAAATTACATATGTTCTTCGAAGAATTGTTTAACATTACACTATTTTTTAAATGGGAAATTAACTTATTTATGTTATATCATTTTGTTATCTATAAATTTATAACCAAAAACCTAAACATATACATGTAAACTGCTAAATTAATAACAAAGCAAAAACCATAAATACAATACACAAATTTAGATATTGAAATTACAATACAATTAAATTACAATAAGGAAGTGACAAGAGAATAAAAAACATGTGGTGCACGCTTCAAGAACATATAAAGCCTGGCTTGGGAAAACATAAATCACTACTTCGAGAACAATTTTGAGCAACAACTAAAAAGCATAAGTGTCATCCATTAGATTATCTTGAACATATATGCACGGCTTCGAGAACATTTGTGCACGCAATCTAAAATCCATGCATCAGCATACATATTACTTGTATATACTCGATGCTTAATGCTTTTAGATCACCCAACCGCCAAAACCTTAATTTAAACTAAAAACAATAAAACGACTTTTTAAGGTAAAGCCAGAAATATATGCAAATTTTATTGATACAAATATAAACCGATCACAACAACACAAAACACAATTACCTCATGTATAAAAATAAAGGGGTAATCATACATAATTGACAACAAATGTGAATCTCAAGGTATGTTTAGAGTCAGAATAAATATACTGACAGAGTCATGTATACCAAAGAAAACAAAAAAAAATCCCAATATCCAAATCAAAACAAAATCCCTACTAAAAATGAGAGTTCATCAACTAACTTAAGAGATTTTGTGAAAACTTAAAAAGGACCAACCTTTATCAAAGGCATCGCATAAGATATAACATACATGTTTCAAAAAGTACTTACGTTTTACATATGTTAAAGACAAATACGAATTACAGAGAGAAAACTTACTACACATAAAAATCGATGATAACAAGCGCAACCAAAAAACTCATTTGTCAAAAAACTTAACCACGAAACTAGTAGGACTTGAACGAGATTATATGTCCGCACCTCTCTTAACTAAAACAAATATATTGAAAACCATGAACAATAAAGCGTCAAAAATTGGTATATTCTTTCATATATAAACCTAAATAGATTTGGAAATCATAACAGTTTCTAAAAACAAAAAAAGGATTAAAATAATAAAATTAACTTAAAGAATTTAAAACTTAAATTCAATAAAAAGAAAAAAATACTAGCTTTAAACTATAGACGGTTACATGTCACTTTAAAGATCGAAATCAATTTCGAATATGTAATTTAAAAATGGAAAACAATGCCATGGAAGAACTAAGGTCGATGATTAATTCAATGTGAGGACGAACATGATTTTTCGAATGTATTACTCATTTCTGCTGTATAGTAAGTGATCACGATCATGAAGATAAGATAAGTATAATGGTGTTTCATAATCTAGAAAAATGGATGAAAGGATGTATTTTTATTTAAAAGTGAAGCAATTTTTTTTTCAGAACCAGTGTTATTTATTGTGAACGGTATGTAAAGAAGTGACATTTAATATGATCCATCATATCTTATTCCTATTTAGATGGGCAGTTATAAATAATGTGTAATTTTTTTTACTCAATTTCCCTTCCTGCTTATTTTTAATTATTATATAATTCAAATTATTTACAAAGATGCCATCTTGCATTGATATGATGTAAATTATGCATTATTAGGAGTAAAAAAGTTGGTTTTTCCGTGTGATCTTGAACAAAAATAAGATTAGTATTAAAAATCCCAATGTAAAGTATATAATAATATAAATATATAATAATATATATTATATATATATATATATATAAATATATATATAATTAAATTAATATATATATATAGAAAGCTGGATCGATTGAAAGTTTTTATTCTTGAGAAGATTAAAAGGTTATTAAAAATGACATATTTTTATATTTTTATTCGAGTGTTTTCAAGCGTAATACTCAATTAAACATGAGATTTTAATACAAATGTGTATAAAAAAATGAATCAATGGTTTAAAATATCTTTTGATTTTGCAATAAAGTAACAATACTGAATCATTTATACAAATTAATGAAACATTCCATAACTTCTTTTTAAACAGATGATTTGTGAATCAATTTGTGATTTATATTGTAATGTCGATATCACTATAAATTTTGATAAAATGAATGCCCTAAAAACGATATTAATATATATCACATATTTACGTTTTGATAATCACAAAAAAAAAATAACGAACAATGTAAAAATAAACGTAAACAAGTAATAAGTAGTAAATTTTTATTTCAAAAATGTATATCACTTAAAGGTATGAATAAATAAATGCTTAATGCATTTTATGATCAAAGGAAATTATTCAGAACCTCACACAGATAGAAAAATATGTAAACATTTTTATAAACAATACAAAATATATTCTACAATTAAAAAGAAATTTTTTATACAAAATAAACTTTTGAAATGTCAAATTCGACTTAAAATGCTAGAAATTCCAGAAAATTCTCCCTACACAAAGGACAAACAGGGAGCGCCCATCTAGGCGCCCCCTTAAAATTAAGGACCGCCCACCTAATTTAATGGACCAACCATAGGAAACTCTCCTGCCAGTTTGTCCTATAAATACAGACTATCCCCACAATTTTTCTCACCTGATTTCACTCTTCCCTTCCTTCTGAAAGACAGCCCACACGATCTCATTAAAATCCATTGATCACAAATCCAAAAAGCATGTTTCTAAGTGGATCCAAGCTCAATTCCTCATGCAAGAGAAAATACTTCCATCTTCAAGTGAAGAATAAATTACACCTTTGTGTGTTGTGCAAACGTTATTCATACCATATCAAAACTTGTTTTAATCATTTTAAAATTACTTGTAAAGTAGTGGAAGTATGTTGATCATGCTGAATGTGTAAGTAAAGTTAATGTTGGTGATCTTTCCTAGATGTTAGATTAGTGTTTGATTATAGAAGTTGGTGTGAAGTAGTGATGTAGAAAAGAAAACTAAGGTTGTAAAGTAATTGTGTAGTACAAATCAAGTCCGTGAAGTCAGTTGTGTAGTAAAGTTGTGAAGTTTGTGTAGGATTGGTCTAGCTAATATTAGAACTTGACATCTACTTAGTGTCAGAATCAAGATAAGCAAAATTGTGTAAGGTTTTTCTCCCCATAAAAGGACTAGTTAGACATATGAAAAAACTCTCGTGTTAGGTGCTCGAGGGGTGAGAAGGCCAAGAGTCTTCGTTACCGAACCACTAAAAATCCGCGTTGTGTGTTTGATATTGTTTCTTAAACACTTATTCTTTTCTTACATTTAAATTTTCATACAATCCTATTGATTTTTAGATAAGTATATTTTCATATTTTGCTAGTGTTGAATTCATAAAAGACGAATCTAGAATTTTTTATATACACTTTAAAACCTTAAATTAAAAGAGGTAAACTAATCAACCCCCCTTCTAGTTTTTCCATAATGGTAACAAGGCCACGATAACAAGATTTTTTAAAATAAATTGTACTTTAAAACTTGAATCAATCCTATGGAACAGAAAACTATATTTAGAAGGGCAATCTTATGCAAAGACTACCACTATTTTGAAAGTGAAGATATATTTTATTGGGAAAAATAGATTCGGAAACTACATTAAGTTCAAAAGAACTAGATCTTTGCATGTTATTACCATGGTATTTTCTCGCTCTTCAAAATGAAGCCAAAACAAAAATGAAGAAGTTGAAACCTTTCCAAAAACAAAACGAAATTTAAAAAGAAACTTGCTAAAAAAAAGAACAGAAAATGTGAAATTGTACAATGCATTACCACGTAAAGAATAAGAAAAAAAAATTTATGTTCAAACCGCAAAAGAAATTTGGGATACTTTGTTAATCCTCATCAAGGTAATAATCAATCATACAAACAAAGATAGGATCTATGGTCGAACAAAATTAACAATTCAATGATTCCGGAAGATGTGATTCAATAATGAATCCTTTGCTAATTTAGACACTATTAATTACTGAGTCAAAAAGCACTTGAAGGAAATGTTTTTGTCTAGCAAGAATTAGGATAAGAAAATATCTTAGGGCATTACATCTAAAATGGCGCGCAAAAGTCACAGAGATTGAAGAACCAAAGAATCTAACAACTCCAATCATTGACACACTCAAGAATTTGGAAGATTATATAAGAAAGTAATAATAAAGATTCTGAAACCGTCAAACTAGCAATAAGACCAAAGTAGACCTATTGTCTTGAAAGCTAGAAAGTAATCTATATGATTGTGATACTCAATCCTTCCGAAGTGAAATTAAGGAAATACGCCATGCCTAAGTGATGAAGATCGTTTAAAACTTCATTTTGTTTATAACTTTTAATCTAGGATATAACATTGAAACAAACATGCAGCGGGAATAAGAAAATCAATGATATAAAACAAGGTTTTACTATTAAATACCTAAAAAAAGCCCCAATATTATTTGATCAATATAAATACAGTTACCTTAATATAACAGGATCAAAGAGAATCCTTGAGGCTACACTATATAAACATTACAACATAACTAATTATTCAAACTAACTACTGATTACACACACACCACTTTGTATCAAGACACTCATTGGTAAGTTCTCCAGTTTTTCTGATGCATAAACCTACACACCTAATACCCTTTTATAAAGAGGCTATTAAGGCTAATCAAAGTAAGCTAATTAATTGAATTAGGGAAGATATTAAAAACTAATTAAAACTTACCTGGTTATCGTGATATTCTTTGACTTTTCAATGCTTATCTTCATGGAAATCTTCCAGCTTTTAATTCTTCCATATGTAGAATACCAAAGTGTCATATTAATCCCTTATTGTTTCATTCATCTTCATTTAAGCATATGTAGTTTTGTAATCATCAAATTAATAAACCCAACAATTTTCCCCTATTTGATATTACAAAACTATCTCCATGAATGAAACAATCTTCAATGCTTCCCCTTGACTTAAGATCTTCATGAACATGCCACCACACATAATAAGCTGCAAATCAATAAACCTGTAATCTTCTTCCCCTTTTTGTAATCATCGAATAGGGGTCTTCTGTAGATATGCAACTTGGATCATAACAGCTACAAACCATATACCACAACTACTAATCCAGCCTTCCAATACTCAAAATACCCGCCATGACGCATAATAAGAAAAATGACTCTGAGTATTATGAAACATACACTACATAGTAATAAAATGACTATTATATAACAAACACTACCCCTCAATGGACATGTAGATGGTTAAACATGTCATACAATAACGTCCTTTGAAAAGTATGTTAACCCCATCTCCTTAAATACTCGACCATTAATCTCATGGTATGATTCACTTGAATGAAGAAAAAAAAGTATAACAAAGCTGTGATGAAGAAGAAGAATTTACCAAACTTGTACCTTACGTCTGTTTATCCACGTTACGTCAAACTCATACATACAAAGCATCTAAAGTAGTAAGTAGACCGCAACCTCTTTAAAATCCTCAACTAGATGAGACACTGAGCACTACAATGTAACTCTTTTAAGTGATAGCGAATGTGAGCATTGAGCATCATAAGAAAAATCACACATTGCTAGATTTTTCAAGTCTTCGTCAACACCATTTAAGCACGAACAAGTTATCTTTAACGTGTAACACCCACTTTAAGATATGATAAGAACGCGCATCTGTGAAACTCAACTACAATATCAAATGAGTGATAATCAATCGTCTTCGTAATCACATCTTTTTTTTTTTTTTTTATTTTTTTTTTTTTTTTTTTTTTTTCATTTTTTTTTTTTTTTTTTTTTTTTTTTTTTTTTTTTTTTTTGTTTTTTTTTTTTTTTTTTTTTTTTTTTGTTTATTCTTTTTTTTTCAAATAAATTCCAAAAATAATAGCCATAACCCTTCTAGTTTTCCATAATTGGTATCAAGAGCCACGTTAAACAAGATTTTTAAAATAAATTGTATTTTAAAACTTGAATCAATCTATGGAATCAGAAAAATATTTAGAAGGGCAATCTATGCAAAGACCACCACTATTTGAAAGTGATGGATTTATTTATTGGAAAAATAGATTCGAAACTTATGTGAAGTCAAAAGATCTAGATCTTTGGCATGTTATTACCGATGGTGATTTTCCTCCTATTCAAAATAATCCCAAAACTAAAAAGGATGAAGTTGTACCTTTTCATAAACAAAACGATGATTTTAAAAAGAAACTTGCTAAAAATAATGAAGCTAAAATGGTAATTTACAATGCTTTACCACGTAAAGAATATGAAAAAAAATTTATGTGTCAAACCGCAAAAGAAATTTGGGATACTTTGTTAATCACTCATCAAGGTAATAATCAAGTCAAAGCAAACAAAATAGATCTTCTTGTTCAACAATATGAACAATTCATGATTCCGGAAGAGGAATCAATAGATAATGCCTTTGCTAAATTTAACACTATTATTACTAGTCTAAAAGCACTTGATGAATGTTTTTCTAGCAAGAATTATGTTAGAAAATTTCTTAGGGCATTACATCTAAAATGGCGCGCAAAAGTCACAGAGATTGAAGAACCAAAGAATCTAACAACTCTATCACTTGACAAACTCATTGGAAATTTGAAGATTTATGAAGAAGTAATTAATAAAGATTCTGAAACCGTCAAAAGCAATAGAGAACAAAGTAGATCTATTGTCTTGAAAGCTAGAAAGGAATCTAGTGAGGATGATAGCTCAACCTCCGATAGTGAAGATGAAGAATACGCCATGGCCGTAAGTGATAAGATCGTTTAAACTCAGTTTGTTTAGAACTTTAATCTAGGATAATAACATTGAACATAACATGCAGCGGAATAAGAACATCAATGATATTAAACAAGGTTTTACTATTAAACACCAAGCCCCAATATTATTTGATCAAGATAATACAGTTACCTACTGTAACAGGGATCAAGAGATCCTTGAGGCTACACTATTTAACTATTAGCTAAATAACTATTATCTAACTAACTACTGTGTACACACACACGTTTACTAGACTCTCATTGGGAGAGTTCTATGTTTTCTGGATACTTAAACCTACACACCTAATACCCTTTATATAGAGGGATATTAAGGCTTACAAAGGAAGCTAATTAATTGTATTAGGAAGCTAATTAAAACTAATTAAAACCTTCCTTTATCTTTGATATTCTTTGACTTTTCAATGCTTATCTTCATGGAAATCTTCCAGCTTTTAATTCTTCCATATGTAGAATACCAAAGTGTCATATTAATCCCTTGTTGTTTCATTCATCTTCATTTAAGCATATGTAGTTTTGTAATCATCAAATCAATAAACCCAACAATCTTCCCCTATTTGATATTACAAAACTATCTCCATGAATGAAACAATCTTCAATGCTTCCCCTTGACTTAAGATCTTCATGAACATGCCACCACACATAATAAGCTGCAAATCAATAAACCTGTAATCTTCTTCCCCTTTTTGTAATCATCTAATAGGGGTCTTCTGTAGATATGCAACTTGGATCATAACAGCTACAAACCATATATCACAACTACTAATCCAGCCTTCCAATACTCAAAATACCCGCCATGACGCATAATAAGAAAAATGACTCTGAGTAGTAGAAACATAAACTAGCAGTAGTAATAAATGACTAGTAGTAGTAACAAAACACTTCCCCTCAAGTGGTGCATGTAGATGGTTAAACATGTCAACAATAAGCTTCCTTTGAAAAGTATGTTAACCATCTCTTAAATCTCGAACTCAGTAGGCTCTATGTAATGATCACTTGATGAAGAAAATTAAGTATAACAAACTTGATGAAGAAGTAGAATTTACCAAACTTGTGTCTTATGTCTTTTTTATCCACGTGACGTCAAACTCATACTACAAAGCACAAAAGTATAAGTAGACCGCAACCTCTTGAAAGAATCCTCAACTAGATAAGACATTGAGCACTAAAACTTCACTCCTTTGATTCTTTACGATGTCGTTCACACCATATCATAACCAGCAGCTTCATAAGAAACCTAAATAGATGGTTTGAAATCATCTCTTCTTCTAGAATCGTAGCAACAATTGGTTGAATCATCTCATCACAGTACAACCATGTGTCTTCTACACCTTTTCATCTTTTACGAATTAGGGTTTTGTAAAGATTTCAATTGATGTATACGAACCTGTAAGCATCATAATAGCAACAATATTCAAAACCCTAGTTTCGAATTAAGGTTTCACCAAATCATCACGACACCTACTGCTTTTTCCATGACGACCAGAAACACACTACAACATCAACAATCACGGCTAACCAAAAACAATAATAGTTGTCTTTTTTAAGTATAAATACAACACATTTACGTGTTGAGAAAACCCTAACTTCACCAAAATCAGCCAATCATTAAAAACAGAACATACGTCCATCTTCACATCATAAACATGACACCAGAAACCTTGTAGATCCTAGATATCACGAGCCACCAGGCTCTG
>BQNB010154031.1:2273-15570 GCA_026074375.1 Tanacetum coccineum
TCGCATTTCATTTTGTTATCTGTTATGGGCTGAAAATCTTTGTATTTTGATCAAGTGAACAAGTTAAGCTTCGGGCTTATGTAACAATTACTTTGTTAAATCCAATGTATCGTTTTCAAACGACTTTTTGGTCGTTCTATATATATCTTGTGTAATTGATCTGAGAAGTAACACGCCCCGGACCCATATTCCGCTGCGACCCAATTTGGGGGTGTTACAGATTTAGTGTCAATGTATCGTAGAAAACGTGAACGCCACTGAGAATATCTTCCTGGTCCAAGCATCGGTGGACGATCTTTTGAACCAGCTGCCATGATATTGTTGTGCATTTGGCTATCTGTTGAGGATGTGTTGACTGGAGTAGACATGATGAATGAATAGTTATGAATTATGAAGTGTGAATGATTTTGTTGGATCTTAAGTGGATATGATGTGATTGAAGTTGTGGTCTTGTATGCAATTCACGTTCACGGGATTTTACACGTCTATGATTAAAACCGATAAATGAATTAACGGGATTTTACAAAATCAATAGAAAACCGTGAATGATTTGATTCGGAATCAGCGGCCAATGATTTAATTGTATAAAAACAGATAATTTTCTGGCTAGGGTTACAGCAGATTGTTTAAATAGGCTCACCAAACTGAAACGGGCCAAAAAATACAGATGGGCCGTGAGCTAGAACAAAAACAAGTGTAACACAAATTCCAAAAAAACTGAAAAATGTCAATAAATCATAGTAAACGATGGTTTTGGGCCTCGAAAAATCCTTAACCAGCTAAAGGGTGGATACAGCGTAATCCGTCACGTTTTTCTCTTCGATTTGAGAGGTCACGGGCCTGAAACGGACTTACGGATCAAAAGTTATGGCTGTTTTACTGAAACCCTTTTCTTCACACAAGATTTCTAGACAAAACCGCTGCCAATTAGTAACTCGCCGTTAGCAACTCGCCGTTAGCAACTCGCCGTTTTTAGCAACTCGCCGTTTTTAGCAACTCGCCGTTTTTAGCAACTCGCCGTTTTTAGCAACTCGCCGTTTTTAGCAACTCGCTGTTTTTAGCAACTCGCTGTTTTTAGCAACTCGCTGTTTTGGTCAACAAACCGCCGTTGACTATTTCCTTAAATCGTGGATCTTGTCCCTTTTTCTGTCAAACCGCCACGAAGAATGCAAGGGACGAATTTTGCAAATATTCACCCAATGAACTTTCTAGCCACGAATTGAGTTAGAAACATGTAATAATTTGTGAGTACAACAAGCTTAACCACACCTTAACTCGTATTACCTTGTAAATCGTCCAATATTGAGCAACCCTCCACGAAGAACAATAAGCTTTAAAAGCTTATATTTCGAACTTTAAGCTTGTATTACACACGAAATTTATAACAATCTAACCTTTTGATGTGTAGAACAAGTAAAGATCAAGATTAACAAACAAATAAGCCCCAAAAAAATTTGAGCCGTGGGGTTTTTTGTCACAATATAAGCCACGAATTTGAGCTAGTTTAGCCACACGAATCCACCCTTTGCTCTGATGCCAATTGTAGGATCCCGATTAACACTTCATAACACGATTCAATCAAGAAACTAGAAAAGAGAAGATTGTTTAGAGAGAGAAAGAAGAGAGAGAAATGAGAGAGAAAATAGAAAAGATTTATCTTAGAAAATGAGATTTATGAGATAGATATTTTCAAAAGGAAAATATCTATATATATATCCCTACGCATTTAATGTGACGCGCGAGATATTTAACTAGGACTCGGGCTCGGGTTTTGCTTGGGATTAAACCCGAAACATATACAAT
Organism: Tanacetum coccineum; assembly: GCA_026074375.1. Lineage (NCBI taxonomy): Eukaryota > Viridiplantae > Streptophyta > Magnoliopsida > Asterales > Asteraceae > Tanacetum > Tanacetum coccineum. Next base: position 4,077 of record BQNB010154031.1, read on the forward strand.
ATTAGATTAACTATCGAGCCCGATTCCCGATATTATCCTATTACAACATTAACTAATTAAAGACCGAAGCTCCATCGTAGAGTGACCGAACTTCCTTGTTCGACTCAATAAATTGAGGCTAACAAAACACCAACTATATTGTTAAGCTAGACCATAGTTAGTTTTTGACCAAGACTTTCCAAAAACACTCCCATTGTCCACCTTGACCGAAAAAACACCCCCCCCCCCCCCCCCCCCTTTAAAGCTTAAAGTCTGGAATTCAAAATAGTAATCTTGGACTAGGATTGATATAAATAAAGCCATGCCACACTAGTTAGTTTTCTCTCAAATTCATTTTCATTAAGCAAGAAAACTTCAACAATTTCTCTCTTTCTTATTCTTCCTTGCCAACGGCTTGAAAAAAACATTCACACCCAATCCATACAATTTTATTTACCAAATCTTTTAAGTGATCCTAAACAATTCTTATCCTAAGATACCCTCAGATGGTTTAAGGGTTTGATCAAGCCTTTACAAGTATTTATCAAGAAAAGGAAGCTAGGGTTTATATTTGGAAAACTAGGGTTTTTCTTGTTTGCAAGCTTGGTTTAAAAATCTAACCAAGGGTTTAGATTGTATTTCTCATCATCATACATCACTTTAAGGTTATCTATAAACCTTTATGTCTTTACTTTTCTCATTTTTATAAGTATATATGTTCTATATAGTTAAATCACCATTTAGGGTTTTAAACATGTTAAATGGATAACTTACTTGTGATTATGATTTTTAACACTTTTTCATATGAACTTGTGATCTTGGACTATATAATATATATGACATAAGTATATTATGAGTTATAAAGGAATTGTGGTATTTTAAATTGTTGAAAAGTATGTATAAAACAAGTATATAATTAATTATATAAAAGATACAAAAGGGGCTGTTTGGATTCGAAATCCAAACAGTAGGGTTTTACATTTTATAAAGATAATACACCTCATGACGATTTCAAAAAGGTAAGAAACTCGAAAAACGGATTAATAACGAAAAAGATACGCTAATTACGAGATATACGATAATTAAACGGATTTATAACATAAATTTTATAAAAATTATACAAAACAGAAGCTTTGGTATTTTGGAGATTCATACTATTTTAGGATTCCAAAACAATAAGAAACGTAATTTTTTTAGTAAAACGAGAAGTTATGAATTACGCAAGTTTATATACTTAAATATGTATAAACATATTTTTATAAAAGTTATGTTCATGACAGTAAACATTAATTTTTGTAACTTCATAAATAATACAACTTTCAATCTACGATGAACGTGCTCGAAAGAATTACTAAAAACGGAGCTAAAACGAATAAAATACGACGTTTACGATAATTCGAGTTTATAAAAGTAATTTTATAAACTATGAACAGTAAAAATTACTGTTCATCAGCAGACCCCACTTTATAAAAATGTGATAATTTTGATAACAAAGACGTGGTCGAAGGAATCGCTAAAATCGGGATTAAAACGAACAAGTTATTGCATTTACGGGTATTACGACAATTAAATTTATAAAAGTAAATTTATAAAACGCCATGAACAATAAAATTACTGTTCATTAGAAGGTTATAAAATATAAAAATGTAATATTTTTATACATCATCTCCATGGACGTAAGAAACGCGAGAAACGGGTTTAAAACGGGAAAGTTATGCTAGTTTTACTAAAACGATAATTATAAACGTTTTCACTCTATAACAACGATTTCTAAATTACAAATAGACGGTGATGAAGCTATATAGAATTATATGTGGTTATCAAAGTACTATATTACTATATTTGGATTATCAGTAACTCAAGGTGAGTTCATAGCCCCACATTTTTACGATTTCAATGATTTATAACTTTGGGGTGGAAACATGCTTTGTTTAATAAATTGGACGCAAGAGTATATTTTATATTGATTACATGTTTGCCTAAGTAGTGATAACCCAAGTTGAGCCCCTTTATCATGAACTGTCAATTGCATAGATGTAGTTGTTAATTACATTATGTGAGAGCGAATGTTATGAATAGATCTATTTGGGATTGACCTCCCCGTTCGGGTGATTAGCTATCACCGGGAACGAACATTATAGAATGTCGGATTTGGGATGTTTACGGTTGAACATCTGATCGGGCATAATAGCAATATTTATTATTGCAAATATAATTGTCGAGCTTCAGTGTCATGAGCTTAGGAAAATGTAATCAGATTTTGTGATGTCTGCATCTGTTGCTTTATTACGGGGAAAGTCTTGCGATCCTGCTTATTATATTTTACTAACCTATGAATTCACCAACATTTTTGTTGACTTTTTAAAGCAATGTTTTCAGGTGGTCAATAGGCACGAGGTGCCAAGGATACACTGGTGACACTTTTGTTTATCACGCTAAAGCCTGTCTAGTTAAATAAGTAAAGATAATCATCTCAATTAATTTAGATAAACTCTTTTTTTTTTTCCCCCCCCCCCTTAAAAGATAACTGTAGAATGCGTGTTCATAACCCCTGTGCCCAGCCGAGACAGGTGATATCCATTAGGCCTGCAAACCACCGCGATACATGAGCCGCGGACCCATTATCAATTACCGAGTCCATTAGTATGAGATGGGCGGGCCGGTCCATACTATACGTCATCAGTGACTAACATCCTAACCAAGCTACACATGTAATTGTACCTGTACTTTATACAATGATCCAATGCATTGTAAGTTAATCCAAATACCACCTAACAAAACAACAAAATCTGCATAAAAAAATCAATTATAAGTGTTTGACCTTCTAATCAACAATGGAAACCCTAAATCAATAAACTCAAAAGGTAAAAGTATAAATTAAATCAGTTATATGAAATTAAATTTGAGGGAAACATACTAACCTCCATATTATGCAAAAATCCGAGCTCGTTTTCGATTAGCAAATAGAAAACAAATACAAACCACAAAAAGCTGCGAGTTATTTCAAAACCAACAGACCTTCACCTCTAATATCACTCATATCTCTTTCAAACATACAAAATTTATTTAGACAGTGGGGTGTGTGTATGCAGCGGGTAATTTTTTGTAAGAAACCACCGTGTGTGTGAGTGTTTTGAGCGGAGGAAAACGATATATGAAAATGAGAGTGTGAGATAATGGACGGTGTGAACCACTAAAAACCACCGGGGAGCAAAAAACCTCTGAAGCAAGATAAACAATTGTTTAAGGATAACTGTTCATTTTGTAAGAGGTGAGAATGATAATATTAAATCGAGATAAAACACAATAGCTTGAGCATTTACCTATCAAGCAAATAATTTTTTAGAGTTACTGTTTATTTTGAGAGAGGCAAAAGACTACAACAAATGTTAATATTTATAAATGTAAAATGTATCGAGTTTACCTTCATTGTTGAATCTTCTTTCAAAATACCATCTTTGGATCAACTCTCTATAGTACTCCATCAGTATTGTAATTGGAACTTTTCGAACATGCTTGGTTAGTGAATTAATAGATTCTACGGAGTTAGAAGTCATGTAGTTGTATCTGTTACCAGGGCAATAAGCCCTTGACCATCTATCAAACCCTGCTTCTTCTAGTTTTCTATAAGCATCGGGTCTTAACCATTTAATATCAGAAATAGCACTTTCAAAATCACGTTCCAAGTAAGCTTTACAAGTTTTCCAATACATTGCCTTATGTTTTTTAGATTTTAAATTGCAATTCAGCAACAAATGACTACAACAAAACCCATGAAAGGCTTGTGGAAAAACAGTTCTAAATGCAATAGTGATTGAATAATCGTTCCTATCAGTATGATTGCAAAGTATGAGACAATCACCGATGCATTCTTTTCATTTTAGTCACAACCATGACTAAATTCTACAACAATTACACCTGAGCGTACACCAGAAGTAAGAGGTATTAACTGATTGTTTCGCATCGTTATTCCTACAGCAAGCATATTGTTCCAAGACAAAGTGCCTTTTACATTGCCTATCAATCTTTTACAAAAGCGCATATTAATATAAAAAACTCCGATCCTAGCAATAAATAATATAAAATATACAATTGTATGTTATAAACCAAATACATGTATCAATATAAATATATTGTATGAATGCTTACCGAAACACCAAATCCAATAAAACACTTGTCGAAAGTCCGGGTCTTCATGTCCTGAATGTGCGTAACAGTACCATCGTTTGCCAACTTTAGGTTGTGACAATACAATGGTAATTGCACAAAAGAGTTCTCCTGGGAACCATTCAACATTTCCGATGCAACATTTTTTCCAGACCACGCACGTTTGTAAGATATGTCTATTTTCCAGTCGAGCCTAAAATCGTTTTGTATGTCCTTTCCCGAATAAACCCTTTTATTGTTTCTCAATTTTTCCAAAAGCATGTGACCAACTAACATTTTTGATGCATTACAATGGTTTGGATAAAGTTGTGTTATGGAGCATGTGTGAATGTTGTGAATGGTAGTTGTTAGAAAAGTTTTATTGTTTTTAAGCCTAGTTGTATATATCCTCCATTTGCAATCTGGTTGAGCACATCTAACACTATACCTTTTCGTACAAGATTTCAAGACAAAAAATTCATATTCTTCCATTACAGGTTTTTTTGCAATGACAAACATACATACAACCTTATTATCGAATTTATCACCTACATTTATTGGTAGTGCAATGTTGTGTGTATGGCTTTTTGTTTCCTTTATAACAACAGGTGGTGCACGAGGTGGACTAAGCATATATTTAAATGAGTTGTATGTCAAATTACTGGGATCATACAAAGGAACATTTAGATCGAAAGAATCCAATTGACATATAACTTGAAGATTATTACCTGTGATAATTTAATGAATATTTTCGCCACTAAGTCGTTTGAACTTAAGATGTCATTGATGAAGACTTCTAGGTCATCATCATCACATAAGTCGATGATGTCGGAACATATTTTGTATGACAATTTTATGTTGTAAGTGTTGTTGATGTCGAACTTTTCCTTGCAATAACTTACTAGTTTCCCATAGTTAATTTCTTTTGGAAGTAATACAACACGAGTAGATTCTAGACACACCAAATAAACTTTAAACTTTTTATGATAGGAAGAACTCATTTTTTGGTTAATAGAATAGGGTATACAAAAGTTTATTACCATATTCAACACTAAATATACAAATTATAAGTTGCATAAAAATTAATATTTTTGTTGTTACAATTCCGCATAGAATTTAAATTCTAAGACGCATACAAAAGTAAAAATCCATTATAGTCAATTTTATACACTACTTAGATATTAAATTTACCACATTAATACCACGACTACTACATCTTCGCATTAAAGAAAATAATATAACATCTTTAGGAAAGTACAATTCACATAAGAATTAAATTCTAAGTCGCATACAAAGTACAACTCTATTAATAGTCAATTTTATACACTACTTACATATTAAATTTACCACATTAATACCACAACTACTACATTTTGACATTAAAGAAAATAATATACAATCTTTAGAAAAGTACACTTCGCATAAGAATAAATTTCTATCCGCAACAAAGTAACAGTACTCCCATTAATAGTATTTTTATATACACTACTTAGATATTAAATTTACCACATTAATAACACAACTACTACATTAGAAAAGTATAATTCATATAAGAACTACCCTTTCCCTTATAAATGTCCACCGACCCTTTACATCATTCCAAGCTTAAGTCACAAAAAACCGCAGTTGATTATCAAGATAGATAAGGGAAAAGGTAAGTCTTTTTTTCCTTAATGCTTAAGACTAACCCTTACCCTTAATGCTTAACAATAATGATTATAGTATATGCTTATTAACAGAAGCAAGTCTGCCTAAGTTGGGGTCATCTACCGAACCAAAGGCTTGCAACGCTGGGCCACAACCAACCTTGCCTGATTGGTATGGATATTATACTTTTGACGAATTCCTAGCTGGTACAGATGAAGAAACATCAGACAATGAAACCACTGACAAAAACAAAACTATTGGAAACACAAGCAAGAACATACTTTTTTATGAAGATACCATTGAAAAAGCGATCTGCAAATGCCCTCAAGCAAAGACATAGGATGAAATTGAAAAAAAAAGGATACAGGAAACCAGGAAAATATTGTGCAGTCAGAAAAGGGAAACAAATTTTGAAGTTTATGTTCAAGTTATAATTTACGTTGTTTTTGTATGATTAGTTTATGAATTTCATGGTCTTGATTTAGTTTAATGACTTGTTTTCTTATTTGCTACTTGTTTCTTATGGTTGCATTTCTGTATTGCACTTGTTTAATGAAATGTTTATGTATTTTTAGGGTATATTTCATGGGTTATGTTGCAGGTTTATTTAAAGTTACTGCAAAAGGTCATTATAAATCAACAATTAAAGAGAAACAATATTGAGGATGAAAAAATGGCAATGAAAATCCTATTTTAAAAAGGTACAAGTCGCATACAAAGTACAACTACATTAATTATTTTCATTTAATTTTATACACTACCTAGTTATTAAACTTACCCTTAAATACCACAACTAATAGATTCTCTCAAATTATTTCTATACTAATAGTAGAAAAATGACTCAAGAAAACAATACACTACCAACAACCGAAGAGAAATGTAATCGAGAATATACACCCCTTCTCCCCTTTCTCAAACCAACCCATGCCTGACAATGCTTTATTTCCAACGGTAGAGGAATCAGCTCGTGAACAAGAGATAAGTGATGAAGCTGATGAACATGAAATAAGTGATGAAGCTGATGAACATGAGATAAGTTTAGAACATGATATTAATGCTGAATATTTGACTGAGGCCTATCTGCAACAACTACTCCAAGATGAACAGGCATTACGGGAAACACTTGAAGATGAAGCAAAACATGAAAAAGAGTGGAAGGCAAGAATGAAAGAGGAAGAAGCTCATGATGAGTTATTCATGATGGAATTTGTCACACCCCACAAAGGCGGAACCGCGAGGTGTAACATATTAATAAACATCACACAAGATGATAGATAAAACACCATACATGATTAAGATAAAAGAAAGTTATCCGAATTACAACAATACCATATACAAGTTTAAAGAGTACAAAAGTCAACATGGTTGTTTTATCTACCGTAACAGGACACCCAAAGAAAATACTTGAGAAGGAAATAGAAACTAAACGAGTTCAAATGCAATCATCACAAAGGTTTCCACCTTAGGAATGTCAACAATAAAAAGCATGATAAAAACAGTTCGACCTATCGAATTAGTTGGTGAGCTCTCAATTATGTACCCAAAATATAGAATTTATAAAAGAGTAGGATGTCGCACAATAGTTTGCCAAGCTCGATGGCAAGTTATCAAAAACAATTTGTCCAAACCGATAAAATATCCAAACAATTCGAGAGTCCCAAACAAATCAGGTTTTCAAAACAGTTCCCGTTACCCAAAGTAACGTAACACAAATCATTGTATATGTATGTTATAGTGTTTATGTGAGGCACTACTTAAACGTATTCAGCCTAACTGTTCCAAACATCCAATCAAGTTATAGTTCTATAGTGTGGCACAAACACTTAGTACTATGCACCCTTGTGCGAGAAGTGAGGAGGGGCTAATTTCCTAATAGCGCTATCCATAAGTACTAACGTCTCAATCCCATTAAGGGGGAAAGTGAGTTAAAAGTAGTGGCGGGTTTTAAGCATCAAAAAACATACATATCAAGCTCAAAGTTCAATGTCCATCACGTTTCCAAAGTTCAACAAGTTCAAATCAAGTTCCATTCATTCAAAACAAGTTCAAGTTTTAAATATGCTCAAAAGATTAATTACTTAAAAGTAATTGCATAACAAACGACACATCATGCTTTCCACCCCAAAACATTTAAAATTATTTAAAAAGGGGAATGTGAGAAACTCACAATAGATATGAGCATCGATCGAGAAAATCAACAAGAGAAGAAGAAAGACAACAACGATCTTAACCGCGACCTATAATAATAGTGGTCCGCGCATAAGAAGTTATAATTATAAGAAAATGCATATGTTTGGCCATTTGATAATAAAATATATATTCCGACATACATGTAAATCTTATATTGTAGAATCCATGTGCGCGCCAAACTTACTTACTTATACGCACTAAGTGTTATGTCTTAAGATTGTATTCCATTTTTAACCCGTTCTGACTAATATGAAATGTTTGTGAAAATTACCCATTTTGACCCATTTTAAAAGTCTATGATTTTTGACACAACCTACGAGTGTATGTCTACTTTTTAGTTGCCATTTAGTTTTTGTTAAGGTATTTTACGCCTAACCATTTTCTCTAACACTAATTGACCCTTTCTAAAAATTTCGCCATTTTTAACTTTTTAAAATATAAGTTTTTCATAAGTTTGACTCATCAAAAACGACCCGTCGTAAAGCACTTTTAAACTTAACTAGCCTCGCGAAAAGGTAAAACGACATTCTGAGCAACTTTTTAGTTTTATCCGATACCCGAAACTCGACAGAAAATGATGAAAACTACCCTTTTCTCAGGTGTGATGTAACTAAAAAAAGAAAAACATAGAACTTATTTTTAAGCTTTTCGACCAGCTAAATTACGTTTTCACGACTCGGACTCTAAAGCATTTTGATGTAAAATGACGTTTCGGACAACTTTTTAGTTTTAGCCGAGATACAAAACTCGACAGAAAATAACCAAAATACCCCTGCAAATTTCTGCAATAACTTACCTCTTTTTTTTAAAAAAATTGCAGATTTACTTTTACTTTTAGACCCGTCATTAGGCATTTTTAGAATTAGTTAGACTCGCGGAAAAGTAAAACGGCCTTCCGAACAACTTTTATCGGGCGAAACGGACCAAAAAATGACAAAAATGCCCTTTCGATTTTCTGCTTTTCGATTTTCTGCAGGAACTACATTTTTTTATTTAGTGCTGATTGGAATTTTTATAATTTTCTCAACTTCAATTGGCCGCCAAATCTTCGCTTTTGAGAGTTACGGGTCGTGCCTTATATTGAAATGAAGCTTGGAACATCCTCTATCATAATTCAAAGACTAATTTCAGTTTTAAAAACTTTGACTCACCCAAACTCGACTCGTAATTTTCTGCATTAAACGACCCGTTTCAAAACACATCCAAACGCTATTTTCTCACCACAACAACTTCACAAATACTCCTAGCTAGCCTATCTCCTTCCACTAACACCTCAAACCAACAATGTACCTCAAAACATAACATGCACTAAGATCCATGGATTCTCAATACAAGATCAAACACATGCATGAAACATATAATTAAATCAACATAAACGGGTAGCAAAAATACTTACAAACACAATGTAATGGAAGGAAAATCAAAACAATCAAACCCTCTTGGGTTTAATCTTGGCCGAACACCACAACACCCAAATCAAAGACCCAAAACTTAATTTTATTACACCATTCTTGTTAAAAACACTTAACAATAAACCCTTGATGATTTAATTGTAACCCAAATCCTTTATAAAACCCTTGAAATTCAAATTTAATAAAATCAATAACATTGTAAAAATTTGAGGCAGGGTGTGGTTTATCTTTGTTAAGGATTAATAGGGTTTAATTTATTAGTGATTTGAGAGTAAATGAAGGTGATTTGGGGTTGAAAAATTATGATTCTTGGTGGGTTTGGGTGTTACTGTGTCGAACACAATGAGGAGGGAGGAGAGACACGAAAAAAAATTGACTGTTATATATGTGTTTTATAAAAGGGGAAAGTAGTATATATTTATTATATATATAAATATATATATATATACCGAGTATAAGAGGAGCAAAATCTAGAGTGTATCGCCATGTTTTTATTAAAAAAATCAAAAAAGGAGTGTTTGGTTTCATGTTAGTATGGAGTAAAAAAGGGTAATAATGAGGATGTTTTGGTTATTAGCTTATTGTTTGGAGTCAACAAGGGGAGTGGTTTTGTTATTGTATGTTATGTTCGTTATATTTTATATTAATAAACTTTGCATTCATAGTATCTCGGCCCAATTAATATGTTAACGCGTTATAAAGTTGAAAAAACGACTATTTTGACGCCAGTTTCAATCAAAAACATGAAAAGTCCGAAAAGTACTAAATGATAATGGGATGGGTTCTAAAAAAAATCATATTTTGTTAGAAAACCTAAAAAACCAAACAGATGCACTGAAAAAACCAAATAGATGCCTAAATTTTTTCAGGCTAGATAAAAGATTTTTTAGTGCATCTGTTTAGTATTTTTAGTGCATCTGTTTGAGTTTTCTAGGTTTTTCATCGAGATTAAGTTTTCTCCCGATCCCATTCCATATATATATATATATATATATATATATATATATATATATATATATGAGTTTTACACTTGAAAAACTTGAATCAAAGTTAAAAATCTATCATTTTTGAAAATCTTCTCAATCTTCTCAAAATAAAAACCTTCTCAATCGATCCGGCTTATATATATATATATATATATATATATATATATATATATATATATAGAGAGAGAGAGAGAGTTAGGATCAAATAAGAAGTTTTTTTTAAATAAGAAGGATAAAAAGTAACTATAATGGCATATCCGAGATGCACCGACTTAAATTAGATGCATCTCTATAATCTTAGATGCATTATAATGCATCATAATGTGTGTTCTAGCTTTTAATTTGATGCATATACGTATATTAGATACATTTCATGATTTCTTCTACGTGTGCCAAAATCATGAAAATCAATTTGCACCATCTACACATCAAATTAACTTTCGAAACTCAAAATGGTGCATCTAGATGAATAGAAATGCATCTAATGAAAGTCATTGCATCTCAAATGTGTGGTTTTAGTCACTTCTCACCACTTCTTATTTTAATTTACTTCTCACTAGATCCCTACTCTATATATATATATATATACATTATATATAACAGGAGGCATTTAACCATTTAATGCCACATCATAATGCCATGTCACCATAGATGCCATGTCATCATTTTTTAAATTGTTTTTATTTGTCTTTTAGAAATTTTGTTTTTATTTATTTTTTATTGTAAAATTCGGTTTTGTTTTTATTTATTTATTTTATTGTAAAATTCAGTTTTTAAAAAATTAGCAAATTATGTTCATGGCAAGATTTGAACCTGGGTCTGCTAATTCACAAACAAACACCTCAACCAATGGACTAGGCTAGAAGTTGTGATATACAATGAAAATCAAATATGTTATTCTTTAAAAAAAATACCAGTTAAATTTGGAAAATATATTGATAATTGTACATTATTTAGAAAATATGTGTATTAAAAAAACGCAGTAATCTTTGTGGTATGAAACAACACGCCTTTTCTCAAAACCCTAATCCATATATTGGTTGTTTTTTTTGCAGGACTTTCTTCCGAAGCCTTTCCTAATAACAAACCTTCAAGGTTACTACCCGGATGCAGTGAAAATTTCCATAGAGGCAC
>BQNB010154032.1:0-15570 GCA_026074375.1 Tanacetum coccineum
CGAGTTGGGAACCAATAAGTTCACCGGAAGTTATTATGATAATACCTCAATTGAGAATATTATATTTTGGTATTTTTACAGCCTTTAACTTTTCCAAAAATCATTTTTATTTCAAACTAATTAAAAACAGATTAACAACTAACAAAGTAAAACACTTATAAGCAATTTTCAATCCATAATAAGCACTTAAGATAGCATGAATTAGTCTAGCAGTATAAACTTAAAACCAACAGTTGTATTAAGTAAACTAGCAGTTCTGCAATAGATAAGTAAAGTAAGAAAAAGAGAGACTTACTACACCCTTGCTCAAAACAGGGTCAAACAATGAATCTACAAGCTCTAGCTTGCATAGAACAAGCTAGTGAGAGTCTATAAGCCCATCCAAAACTGGCTTATCATCCATAACATAAGCTGAGGTATATTTGAGAGTGATTGGTGTGATATTCTCTTAACTACTTAACCTTTTAAGTTCACTTAGTTAAAACAGTTTGTAAACAAGCTGTATTGAGAGCTTTTGAACATAAAACAACTCAATTCAGAAACATAACACTTGGGATTATAAAGTGACTTTAAAAACTCAAATTTGCATTAAAACTTGGAAATGTTACAAAGCTGAAAGCAAAAGCTGTAAATGACTGAAAATAAGCTTAAGTTAAATTAAAAACTAAAAACTAACTAGATAGATTATTATTTACAAGAAGCTCTATATATAGCCGAAGTATTTGACTTCCATCTTGTGCTTTTTTGGAGAGATAAAACCAAAGTGTGTTGTTGTGTGAGGAGAGACTAAAGCAAAATCCCCAGCCTTTGAATTCTTTTGAGATTCTTTGGGAAACAATCTCAGCCATTCGAAGATGTGCTTTGGGAATGAAGAGGGGTTGCCAACATGGACTTTATAAGATGGGGGATGGGTTAGTAGTAGGGTGTTGAGTGATTTGCAGAGAAGTATGGGTGCAAAAAAACCGGGGAGTGCTGGCTGCGTTTTGGTATTGGCGGGAAGAGTGGGAAAGAAAAGGTATACAAGTTGGGCTGTAACATAGAGAGAGGTTGGAGATGAAATTAAGGGAATGTCTTGGTTTGTTGTACAAGAAAGGGCCCTCCACATCTTTCATCGTGCATTCTCTTTTTACCATTTTCTTTCTTTCATAAATGAAGTTTCCCAATTGGCATAATCAGCCCCTGAGGTTATATGATAATATAACTTAGGGGTTTGGCATTTTTGACCCCTCAAGTTATTTTTCTTTGCTTTTTTCTTCTCGGAGTAGACTTTACTTTGATTTTTGGTTCGTCTTTCAAAACTTTTCCATCCAGTGTCCTATTTTGTCGCTTTTTGATTATGTTTTCCGTCTTTTGTGAGAATCGCGCCCGCCCCCCCCCCCGTTCCTGCATAATATAATTAGCAAAACAAGCATATATTTGGCATTTTGAGTCCGTTTTTGGTTATTGTAGCTCGTTTTTAAAGGTAAAAGATATGTGTAATTAAGCACATATCAATTGACTATGATGAAGTTTTTGCCCCTGTTTCCAAAATTGAAGCAATTAGGCTATTCTTAGCCTATACCTCATTTAAAGATTTTGTGGAGTACCAGATGGATGTAAAGAGTGCTTTTCTTTATTGTAAGATTAAAGAGGAAGTCTATGTTTGTCAAACACCAGGATTTGAAGATCTAGACTTCCCTAACAGAGTATACAAAGTAGAAAAGGCACTTTATGGACTGCATCAAGCTCCCAGACCATGGTATGAAACCCTGCCAACTTATTTGTTAGACAATGGGTTTCAAAGAGGAAAGATAGACAAGACTTTGTTTATTAGAAGGGACAAAGGTGATATTTTATTAGTTCAAGTATATGTAGATGATATTATTTTTGGTTCTACAAAGAAGTCATTATGCACTGAATTTAAAAAGATGATGCATAATAAGTTTTAAATGAGTTCGATGGGTGAACTCATATTCTTCTTAGAACTGCAAGTAAATCAAAAGACGGATGGGATTTTTTATAAGCCAAGACAAGTGTGTGACTAAGATTTTGAAGAAATTTGGCTTTACTAATGTCAAGACAGCAAGCACACCCATGGAAACTCAAAAGCCTTTGCTCAAAGATGAACATGGTGAAGAAGTGGATGTTTATTTATATAGATCAATGATTGGTTCATTAATGTATCTTACTTCTTCAAGACCTGATATTATGTTTGCAGTGTGTGCCTGTACAGGATACTAAGTCCACCCAAAAATGTTACTTCTTCATGTTGTGAAAAGAATTTTTAGATACTTAAAAGGTCAACCTAAATTAGGCCTTTAAACGTTTGTAAGCATCGTAAAAATTTACGACGCGTCTCGTTATCATTTTAAGATCGTAAATTAGTATTTTTACGAATGTTGTCCTTGTTCCTTGACCTTGGCCAAAACTCACGTTTAAGAATTCATTTTTATTCAAATAGTGTCAAATGTCAATTTTTATTTAAAGTGTTTACAATGAATTTACAAGTAAATAAAAATTACAAAAAAATAATAATAATTATGCATGTTTATAGCCTATAGCCGCCAGCTATAGTCATACACACACACCAACACTTTGTTTTTCCCATGCCAAAGAAATGATTATGCATGTTGCTTCCAAGAATAGGTTAAACACATGCATATAAACACAAGTAAACTCATAGATTGAAATTGTTGTTTTCTTCTCCCTTTTCTTTGCTCTCCCTATCCGGCCACATATACACACACAAATACAAAAGCCATTTTCAAGTTTTGATCATTTAAACCCATTCAAACATCACTCAAAATGATCTAGATTAATAAAGAATCAAGTTGAGATTTGTTTTCTCCTTTCCTTATTTCTTTTGGGTTCGGACGAGCACACAAGTGTTTTGATTTTTCTAGCAATCAAATATTGTTTAGATGGTGTATTTAAGATCATCTATGAAAGAAAAATGCACATGCATTAAGGTTTATGCATGGTTTAAGTTTTTTTAAAACAAGTGGGATTTGATTTGGTTAAGAATAATTAGACTAGTGGGAAAGTGATATAAGGAAGGCTAGTGGAAGTTTTTGATTTATAAAAATTATTGAGAGGATTTTGGGTTCGGTCATGGGTTCGAACCAAGGAAGAGACACACAAGGGTGTGTTTTGTTGATTGGTTATTAATCAAGATGAGTTTGGTTTGATTTGGGTTGATTTGGTATAGTTGAATTTGATTTGGTTTTGGTTTTGGATTGTATTTTAGGTTCGAAGGTCACGGCCATAAGGAACAAAGGGACGATTCGAGTCTTGATCGAGTCCGATCTTGCTATATATAAGCAATTGCGCAAGACTGTTTACATAGCTAGTTCATATAATTGCGATTTCTTTGTGATTTGATCTTTCGTTATCCGGATATTCTATGCAATTGATTGATGAAAAACGTAAGATCTTGCATCCGCCTAAGTTCTACAGAGTATTTTTGTATATTGCGATCTGAATCTTGAAGACGAGTCTTAAATATATGAACTTATTTCTGCAATTTTAGATGTGTCCTGAATGAATTTTATTTTCTTCTGGTGTATACTAAAAATCGAGAGATTTGGGCAAAATTTGCTACGAAACTACCCGATGAATATAAAGATCTATTTTATAAAAAGAAAACTTGACATATATATTTGAATTGAGAAAAAATTTCTGATAACAAGCTATGCTTTAGAAACGATCTTTTGATTAAAATAGAGCTTCTAACTCTAATAACGAAGAAGTTAAGCGAAAACGAGATATTGTTATTTGGTAGTGATAACTCATCTACTACTCAGCTGGTTGATGGAGGTGAATTTGGTAATAAGTCAGCACAGAAATTTAAACGTACGATTTGAACAGTTTCGATTCCGTTTCAGCCTTCCGGCGAAGCACGAAAGTTGTTCGGAATGACGTTTTACTTTGTCGCGAGGCTTGTTAGTTTTAAAATCGCGTCATAATGGGTCAAAACTGAAAGTCAAATTCTGCACTTTATTAAAAATGTTGCAAGTTCCTGCAGAAACTTGCAGGGGCATTTTGGTTATTTTACTTCGAGTTTTAGGTCTCGGTTAAAGCTAAAAACTTGTCCGAAACATCAATTTACATAAAATCTCTTTAGAATCCGAGTCATAAAAATGTGATATAATGGGTCATTTTGAGTGGGTCAGATCTAGCAATATATATGTGTGTGTGTATATATATAGGGATGGGTTCTAGGAAAAACCATATTTTGCTAGAAAACCTAGAAAACTCAGAAAACCAAACAGACGCTCTAAAAAAACCAAACACTCCCTATAAATAATCTTTTATATAGCCTGAAAAAATTAGGCACTTTTTTGTTTTGAGATTAATTTCCTATCTATCCTGGTAACTGTATTATATGCAGGGCTTGTGGTCATATTTGCCTGAAAAACCAATTTTTTGTCTGAAAAAATTAGGGCATCTGTTTGTTTATCTGATATTCTAGGTTTTCTAGCCAAATATTGTTTTTTATCCTAACCCATTCCCTATATATATATATACACACATATATAATGCTATATCTGACCCAGCTCAAAAATAGACCCATTATATCACATTTTTCATGACCGACCTATTAAGTTGCTGAGACAATTTTTATGTAAATTGATGTTTCGGATCCCAGATTATTTGTATCTGCCGTAATATACAGGGGGGGGGGGGGTACCCCGAGCATCGCATAGAACGAACATTTGAGAACTCAACGATCCCTGCGAAGTTTCCCTGCATGACAACTTGCAAGCATTTTAATAAAGTGCAGAATTTGACTTTCAGTTTTGACCCATTATGACGCGATTTGAAAACTAACAATCCTCGCGGCTAAATGCTAAACGTCGTTGCAGGTGAAACTCAATATATAATATATATCAGCATTTAGACCGTAAGCCACAAGCAGGAATACATTAGACTTGTGCTTCGAAACGTGCAGGGCAATAAGGGAGGGATCCGAATATATAGATTATATAAGACTGATTGATCGCAAACCAACTGTCAAATCGTACGGTTTTAAATTCTGTCAACCCCCCCCGCCCGAGCCATACCGAAAGCCTCGCTATTAGCTTTGAAGCGCGTAGAAGATTCTCTACTCTCTACAGAGCTCTTGACGTGATAAACTTTGTACTGATAAGCATCAAAATACATCTCTCGTTTTGCGGCTCTAACTTCTTTGTACATTTAGGAGTATTATAAAGCGCTATATTAAATCAAAACGATCGTCTAAGCAAGCTTTATCAAATTTTTCAATCAAAAATCAAGTTTCTAAAAATCTTAATCCTCGTTTTCCGTGCCAAATTTCTGCCCAAATCCATTTTTAACCCAAAAATTCATTCATGACACATCTAAAATGGCCTATAATTCATATTTAACTCGTTCAATCAATCAATAACAAAAACTAACTAGGCGATGCAAGATCTCACGGATTTCATCACATGCATCAACCAATACGAATCAAAGTCACAAAAACAATTATTGAGATCTCCAGATCTGTAGATTACTTCGCAATGCATATAATAGCAAGATCGACATCGATCAGCAGACTCACTAGTCCTTTTTGTGTCATTTTGGGTCTCTCTATCATACTATTCGAACATAAACTCACAAAACCAAACCAAACCAAATCAAATCCAACTATACCAAATCAAACACGAAATCAAACCAAACTAGTCTTAATTTTTTAACCAATTCACAACCGTACACATCCGCTCTTAATGTCTTAGTGTTCCACCTGCTTCCCAATGTTATGATCTGCAAACACGAAATATCCGACACGACCGACTCAAAATTCATCATCTCATATAATTTTAACATAACAATCAAAAACTTCCACTAGCCTTCCTAATACACACTATCCCACAGTCAAATTATTCCATACTATACCGAGCTCTAACTTAGGAAATCAATCCATTGGCTTACCATACAGCAAAAAACACATCACAACCATCACTAAAACCTTAATGCCATGTAGCCTTTTACTCTTTACACATCAGATGACCTAAATCTCACACACCGATCTAAACAATATTTGGATTGCTATAAAATTCAAAGAACACTTGTGTCTCGTCCGAACCAAACAGGAAAGAAGGAAGGAGAAAACAATTCAACTTGATTATTAAACAAGATCAGTTTTGAGTGATGATTTGAATGGGTTATTTACTATAATCAAAACGTGAAAATGGATTTTTTGTATGTTTGTGTGTATATGTGGCCTAGATAGGGAGATAGCAAAGAGATGAGAAGAGAAAACATCGAAATTCCAATCGATGGATTTTACTTGTGTTTATATGCAAGTATTTTAAGACCTATTCGTTGGAAGCACATGCATACTCATTTCCTTTGCATGTAGGATAAAACAAAGTATGTTGGAGTGTGTGTAGTGTGACGCAGTGTCGCGGATATAGGCTATAAACATGCATAATTATTATTATTTTTTAGTAATTTTTATTTACTTGTAAATTCATTGTAAACACTTAAAATAAAAATTGACATTTGACACTATTTAAATAAAAATGAATTCTTAAACGTGAGTTTTGGCCAAGGTCAAGGAACAAGGACAACATTCGTAAAAATAATAATTTCATTCTTAAAATGATAACGAGACGCGTCGTAAATTTTTACGATGCTTAAAACGTTTAACTATCGCGCAGTCAAACGTTGACTCGCGAAACGTCAAAATTTTTTTTTCTAAATTCCGTTCGTAATAAAATAGCGGAAAACATATCTCTCTCTCTCTCTCTCTCACTCTAAACTCAAATAGAAATTACATGTCGACGTTTCATAGTTCGATGTATCTTTATTAAAATGATTAATTTTGACCTCCAATTCGTAGAGATCGTCATACTCGTCGTAAAACTCGGCTTGTTACATTCCACCCACCTTAAGAGAGCGCCGTCTCGGTGCTCGTCCTTTCTTACTTATCTTAATTTCACTTGCAGTGAGACGGTTTCCTCATTATTGAACGGACTCACATGCTTGAACGCGAAGATCATGCGTTATAATACTCACCTTGACTATTTCGGATGGAAAGTCAACGAAACAAATGGTAATTTATACCAACGAGATCAAAATATAATCACAATCGCTCTTATCACAAGAGACAAAATACGCCACGGAACGTATCCGAGAAAACATAAATCGCGTCGTTTTTAAACGAAAGACTTTAAATGAAAGATCAATCCAAATCTTGATTTGGTGATCATTCCAACCAACGCAAAACAGCGCTACATCGATACGTCGCACACACAATTCAAAACATACTATCCGCTACTCTCTCAAGCCCAAGCAATTCTTCTCATCAATACCAAACCAAAAACACACATTAATATCCAAGACCAAATTATACATGTCGCCCTCCCCGTCTTATTTAATAATGCACCACCGGTTGCGAAAATAATCCGGAGTACATACGACCCCATCAAACGCATTTTAGCACTAACACATAAAATCACAT
Organism: Tanacetum coccineum; assembly: GCA_026074375.1. Taxonomy (NCBI): domain Eukaryota; kingdom Viridiplantae; phylum Streptophyta; class Magnoliopsida; order Asterales; family Asteraceae; genus Tanacetum; species Tanacetum coccineum. Next base: position 7,448 of record BQNB010154032.1, read on the forward strand.
AAGCACATAATCACATTGATATGTGTTTAATTACACATACCATTTTCCATTTACATCAGAACTATTTCAAAAGAATAAAACTCTCATACCCATCTAAATACATGTGTTTGTATTTGTTTGCTCATTTTGTATTGGTGCAGGGACACAGCATCTATTCTCACAAAAGACTGTCCTCCTAGCCAAGCAAAAACAGGCAACAAATGTGCCCGTGATCCCGAGTGGATGTGACACTCTCTATGTGAAGGCGTATGATCCACACTATCAAAGTCAAGTCAAACTCCGACTACAAGAAACTATCATCAAGAGAAAAATATAGATCTTGAGGGGTCAAAGAATGCAACCCGCTAAGTTTAAAGTTAAGGAAACAAAGACAAGGGCTGATTTATGCAAATTTGGAAAAGTTCATTTATAAAAAGAAAGGGAGAAAATGAAATAAAAAGAATAAAGAGTGAGAGGGCCTTTTCTTGTAACAAAACCAAACATTCCCTTAATCATCTTCACCTCTCTCTGCACAACCTAACTTGTATATCCATTCTCCCGCCAATACCAAAACCAGCACCCTGTTTTGCTTCCCATAACTTCTCGCCCTTGCAAAATACTCAAACACCCTCCAAAATCATTTTCATCCACCCTACTTTCCCCCCACTTTATAAAAGTCCCATGTTGGCAATCCCTCTCATTCCAAAGCAACTTCGATGGCTGAAATTGGCTCCAAAGAAAGCTCAAAAGAAATCAAAGGCTGGGATTTGCTCTAATTGCTCCTCACACATCTATCCACCACTTGGTTTTATCTCTCCAAAGAGAGCACAAATTGCAAGTCCAATACTTAGCGAGGCTATATAGTAGAGGGGCGCTGTGCTTTTATGGCTTTGAGGTAGCTAAGATCTATCTAGTTAGTTTGTGAGTTTTAAATTTTAACTTAAGCATTAGTGTTTCAGTCATTTACAGCTGTTTTTTGCTTTCACTTTGTAAGCAATTTCCAATTTTAAAGGTGTCAATAAGGTTGAAGTTTTTTAAAGTCACTTACTATAGATCACGAAAGTGTTAGGGAGGGGTCTGGATCTCTACTACTATATCTATCACACACTCCTGTTCAAAAGCGAGGGCGTCGCGAGGAGGGACGGAGGGTGGGGGGGGGCGTGTGTTTACAACGTGAGTGGTGGTATATAACTAAGTAAACAGAGAGCGGAAAGTGTTAAGTAGGGTAGGGAGAAATATCACACACCAATCACTCTCCAAGAACCTCCAGCTTATGTTATGATGATAGCCAGTTCTGTATGGGCTTATGGACTCTCACTAGCTTGCTTTATGCAAGCTAGAGCTTGGTAGCTTCATTGTTAAACCTGTTTAGAGCAAGGTTTTGGAATGGACAAGGGTGGAGGGGGGGGTGCAGCGAGCTTTTCTTAATTATTCTTACTTTTAGCATAACTGCTTGTTTTAAGTTTATATACCGCTAGACTAATTCATGCTTTATTTGAGTGATTAATATGGATTGGAAAATTGCTTATAAGTTTTTTACTTTGTTATTCTTATAATCGTGTTTTAATAATTTTTGAAATAAAAATGACATTTTTGAAATGTTAAAGCTGTTTTGAACAGAGGCAGTACTAACTCTAAGTTAGTACTGCTAGTTCATTTTTAGGACAGTACTAACTTCACACCAAGCAGTAACTAGCCCTCCAAGTTAGTACGGTAGTATCACTTTTTGGAACAGCACTATGCTATAACACTAACCAATACTAACTCCCAATTTAGTACTGTTTATCTTAACTGATAGTACTGGTTGTTTCAACATAGCTTATCACTTATTATATTCAGCTTTGTTTAAGATCTTCTTTAGGATTTTTAGAGTAGATTAAGCTATTCTATGTACTCATTCAGTAAACTATTTCTTTTCAAAATAATTTCAAGAATTAATCAGTTTTAGCTTTTCTGAGCATATTTATCATATAGTCCATTCTGGTTGCTTATATTATGGCTTAAGTGCTTAATTTGGTAGGTAACCTCCTGTTTAGCTTATTTGCTTATTTCCTGTTTACTTGTGTTTTGTTAAGGCTAACAGTACTAACCTTAACTTAACAGTACTAACTTATAGCTAGCAGTACTAACTTTAAGTTAGTACTGGTAGTTAATACTGGTAGTACTGTTGTTAGTACTGTTGTGTTTCTCTTGTTTAATTTAGCTTAATTGCATGCTTAATTTGCTTATTTAGATTTAGATTAGCTTATTTGTCTGTCTTAAGCTAATTAGAGCTAATTTGTGCCTTTGCGTAAAAGTTTTTAGTGTTTTGCCTTTAGTAGCTTTCATGCTTGTTCTAGCTTATGTTCCTTGATTATCTTTGTGTTCATTTGCCTATTAAGTTTAGTACCCAATCATATTCACATTCCTTGTTACATTCAAACACCAATCGTCAATCGTTCTTCGATAATCCATTTCTAGCCTCGTTGGGACATAACGACCCGGGAACACTCTATACTGCTTCCGGTTTTCTTGATCTCGCGTGATTTCGTCCCTTGGTGTATTTATGTCATATATAGATAGGTTTTAAGGGGTGAGTTCGCGCGTAATCAATTTTTGGCGCCGCTGCCGGGGAGGTTGAAAAAGAATATCGCTACGTATTGACAATTTGTATTTATATCTGTGAATATTTTTTCTACAAAAATATAAAAAATTTTTAGTGAGTGTTTATACTACGGGAAATGTAACAGTTCGAGGGATGCTGATTCCAGATGCATTCTTAATTGATGAGATTCGTGCCACTGGTGACTATAAGGAGTATAAGACGGTGTTTGTTGGAGTAGCTGTTCAGATGAATCAACCACAACCAGTTGTTTCTACCTAAGGAACATATAGGACTACACCTAGAGCCCATAGGACACCTACCCTGACGGATGCTAGTCCTTAGGGAAAGAAAAGGACGCAAAGTGCTAGAAACATAACTTCACATAGGAAATCATTGAATGTAACCATCAAATAGAAATAAAAAACTACCTCCATTCCACCACCTAGTGATGACAAAGAAAAGGATGAAATTGTTGAGATAACTCTTTTAAGTCTCACTATGAATAAAACTGCTTTACCTGCCGAAGCACAAAAAAATGTTGCTAAAGTACAAAAGAAGTTGGCAAAGAAGGAGATTGAAAAGATGGTTGAAGGTGAAGAAGATGAAGAATCATATGCAAGTGAGTTTGCTGATTCTATGCTTAATGATGATGCTGATGATTCTGGTACTAGGTTAGAGCCCAGGAGTCATAAGGAAAATCCAAAAGTTGTTGATGATGATGATGTTGTGAATGTTATTGAGAAGAAAGATGATGAAACGAATGATGAGGATGTTGAGAAAACATATGATGTTGCTAAGGTGAAAAATAATGATGCAACGAGTAGTATGGAGACTAGGAATGAGCAGATGCAGGCACCAATTCCAACACCAAATAGATCCCCTAGGAAAGATTTATCTTATGATAAAACAATTTCTAAGGAATTGACGGTCACTGTATCACCAACAACTTCTACCACATCAAAACATTTGATGTGTCGTTATGTGGTGTATATTTTATTAATTCAAGTTTTAAATTTATATTTTGCTGACTAAACCAAAAACAACACAAGAACCCCTCGGTCGATTGATCGATTGAAACATGGATGATTCTTGTTTCGAATTTTATTAACAATATTCTTCCATCCCTCCATAAAACGACAATCTCAGGAAATGAAATCACGAGATTTCAGCAAAAATTGATTGAGACGTTTTCATGAGGCTTGGGGATCGTTTTCACTGATCTTTTAAGGGGTGCCCTCATCATGGGTTTTCAGAATTGCATCGACTTGATACATTCTACAACTCCCTCACACTCAAAAATAAAATAACTTGATCAAGATTCATTGAACTCTGCTGCCTGGTGGTAACTTCTTAGACAATATGCCCTCGAGATGTTTGTTAAAAATCATCGAGAGCAAGTCTATGTTACGTCAAATCACGAAACAAAGCTGTTGTAGCTAAAATGAGTACAAGCTCTTCCAACCCCAGACAGTCTCACTGATGTTGCTGAACTCAAAGACATGGTTCGGGCATTAATTCTCGACAGAAAGAACCAAACCCCAGCTTCCGCCCCCGTAAAAGCGGTTGAACAAAGTTGTGTAACTTCATTCTTATCAAAACTGTCCAGCCACTAGTAGCAATAATTTACCATGACAATATACAAGAGTATGGGTCAGGCGCAGCGGCCTATTCAACCAAGCTAATTCTGGTATCGACATACCCGATGTTCTCAACATCAATTCGAACCACCTGGTTTTCCTCCATTCAGACATCTCTCATGCAATAGTCAAAACTATTTTCAATCGAGGAATAACTTCAATTACAAAACTAGCAGGAAACTAATTTCAACCCAACGGTCTGATTTATGACTCATCCGCGTCATTAACCAGTAGCTCATCAAGGACCTGTCCTCAGACAAACGGTTTCCCTGGTGTCAAAAACAGATTTTCGAAAGATATGTCACAGCCAATGATGCAGTGTTGAAGAAATTGCAAAAACCAAGGTCAAAACCTGCAATCCTAAATGGCAAATTTTGACTCGACATGCTTTCAAAATTTCGTTATGCTTATACAGCTTCTACTTCCGGTTTGGAACTCTTATGGTAACACTTGTTACCAACCCAAAGACGATTTAAAGTATCACTACCCGAAGTCGGTAGTTACATCCACAGGACGAAAGCAGGTATTCATGACATCGGATGGGTGACCAAGACACGATGCCTCTGCTAATAACGGAAGCAACGACGACGTCCAACTCCTGTTGTTCAAATTCCAGTCTCGTATCCAATCCTGAGCCCAATGTTGCTCCTTGTTGTTGCTCTGTTGTTTAGACTCCAGTTCCTAAAGAATCAATTCCATTTCCGTCAGAAAGAAAATGATGAAAGACGCAAACGGAAAAAGCTAACGACCAAAATTCGAGAAATTGTAAGAAATCTTTAGAGATTTAAGTTACGAGATTACTTTACCGATGCGTGCTGTCATGCCCTAAATTTGCTTCAATTAAAAACTTTGATTGGAAACAAAAAGAAACTTTGAGCGAATTGGCAAGAACTCCTTTGAATGAGAACTATTCAGCGGTCATCCTCAACAAGTTACCAAAGAAGAAACTGGAGACACCTGGCCGATTTCTGATTCCATGTCGGAATTTAAGGGGATTACTACATGCAAGCATTGGCCGATCTTGGCTACGCGAAGCATTTAAATCTCATGCCTTATTCTGTATGGACAATCTACTCTCTTCTGAATTGGACTCCAACCTGCATGAATTTAGAACTGGCCCTGACCGTTCGCATTCATAACGTCTCCGGTATCGCTGAAGACTGTCTTTGTAAATTGTGGGAAAATTTCAATTTCCGCTGACTTTGTGGTTGATGATTTTTGAACCAGACCCCGAGTACATTTAATTCCTCGGGCGATGTTCTCGTGAAAACAGTCATGCTTTGATAGATGTTTATGACGGTGAGATTACCTTCGTCGTTGGCCAGGAGGCCTCTTATTCAAACCTGCCAAAACTCTCAAGATACACAGTCTGATTACAACATATGACGGCTTGAACAAAATTGAACGTCATTGATATGCTTGGTGATGAGGTTATGATATTCTCAAGAGGTCCTAAGGATTTCAACCGTGGGACTGCGCCAGTGGCATCCCACTCCCTATTTGAGCCTATTGTTTCTACCTGCTTCTCCAAATCTCACTCTTTGGGTGGACAGTGCTCTTCTTTTATTTTGAAGAGGGCAGATTCGTTCTTGCTCTGGAAGAATGATCCAACTTCTCCTGAAGGTGATCCAACTTATCAGGATCTGAAGGGGGACATCCTGCTTCTAGAAGCAATTTTGACAGTGATACACACCTCGTTCCCAAATCTCAAAGAACAATATCTGCTGGATGTTAAGGAAAGAACTCAATCTCTTGTGAGATAAAAACCGTTAAATCTTTCCGTTGAGTGAACCTCCGAGGTTTGACTCAAGGAAAAACTGTCACCCCTATCTTGAATACGCCATTTTTAGAAGGGTGCCGACAAGTTGCCTTTCATAATTGTAAAGACTTAAAAGATGAGGAAAAGGCAGCTCTTCTCAAAGGGTTATTCAGTACCACAAGCGAGCCAATCGCTTGGAAAATCTCGATATAAAGGGTGTAAAACCCATATTTTGTACTCACCAAATTCTATGGCAGAGGACTACGACATCCTGCTGCAAAGCCAGAGAAGGGTAAACCCAAAAATCCACGACGTTTCCAAAAGATAGGAGGTTTGAAAAACTCCTTTAAGCTGGATTATTTTACCCATCTCTGACAGCCTCTTGGGTAAGCCCCGGTACACTGTGTACCTAAAAAAGGAGGCATAACCGTCATCACAAATGATGAGAATGAACTGATTCCTACTCGATTGGTCACGGGATGGCGAGTATGTATTGATTACAGAAAGCTAAATGAAGCCACCCGAAAAGATCACTTCCCATTGCCCTTCATGGACCAAATGCTCGAAAGACTAGCAGGAAACCAATACTACTATTTCCTCGATGGCTTCTCGGGTTATTTTCAGATCCCAATTGACCCAAAAGATCAAGAAAAGACAACCTTTACTTGCCCATACGGAACTTTCGCCTATCGTCGCATGCCTTTTGGGCTATGCAATGCTCCGGGTACATTCCAACGATGTATGATGGCAATCTTCCACGATATGATTGAAAAAACGATGGAAGTATTTATGGATGACTTTTCGGTCTTCGGGGACTCTTTCTCTACGTGCCTATCCCATTTGGAAAAAATGTTGAAGCGGTGTGAAGACACCAATTTGTCTTTAAACTGGGAAAAGAGCCATTTTATGGTGAAGGAAGGCATTGTTCTCGGACACAAAATTTCTAAGTCGGGACTTGAGGTTGATAGAGCTAAAGTCGAAGTAATAGCTAAACTCCCTCATCCGACTACTGTCAAAGGTGTCCGTAGTTTCCTTGGGCACGCCGGTTTTTACCGACGATTCATTCAGGACTTCTCAAAAATTGCCCGTCCTATGATCTTTGTCTTGAAAAAGAGACACATTTTTTCTTCTCTGAAGAGTGTATCGAATCCTTTAATACACTCAAAAGAAAATTGACTGAGGCTCCGATCTTATATGCTCCCGACTAGGACTTGCCTCTTTGAATAATGTCGCTATGTAGCGACTTCGCAATTGGGGCAATCCTCGTGGCAAAGAAAATCAAGCATTTCCGACCAATACCCCTATGCTAGCAAAGACTATGAACGAGGCTCAAACTCACTACACTACTACTGAAAAAGAATTACTTGCCGTGGTGTATGCCTTCGAGAAATTTCGGTCATATCTTGTTATGTCAAAAAGCATAGTGTATACTGACCACTCTGCCATCAAGTATCTCTTTGCCAAAAAGGATGCTAAGGCAAGACTCATGCGGTGGATCTTATTGCTCCAAGAATTTGACATTGAAATTCGAGACAAAAAAGGAGCTGAGAATCTCGCCGCCGATCATCTGTCCAGACTTGAAAATCCGCATCAAGACAAACTCGAGAACAAAGAAATCAATGAAGCATTTCCTCTCGAAACTCTTGGTTCTATTGCTCTTCAAGATCAAAGTAAATGACATCCCAACAAAAAAATAAATTCTTCAAGGATGTCAAGCATTATTTCTGGGATGATCCTTTCCTGTTTAAGATCTGTGCTGATCAGGTGATAAGACGTTGTGTTTCTGGGCAAGAAGCTTTAGACATTCTCAAAGCTTGCCACAGTGGACCTACTGGGGGACACTATGGTGCCAATTACACAGCAAGAAAGATCTTTGATTCAGGATTCTATTGGCCCACCATCTACAAGGATGCCCATGACTTTGTCACCCGTTGTGACATTTGTCAACGTCAAGGAAAAATTACGCAACGTGATTTGACTTCGGGGGCATTGATTTTATGGGGCCGTTCCCGTCTTCAAGAGGGAACAAGTACATACTCGTGGCTGTTGACTACTTGTCAAATGGGTTGAAGCAAAAGCGCTCCCCACCAATGATGCCCGTGTCATTTGCAAATTTCTTAAAACTCTCTTCTCCAGATTTGGTGCCCCCCGAGCTATCATAAGT
>BQNB010154034.1:0-12148 GCA_026074375.1 Tanacetum coccineum
TCATCCGTTGAACGTCTAATGTACAACGATAACACATTGACTCATACGTTGAACGTCTAATGCACAACGATAACACATTGACTCATACGTTGAACGTCATTGTTCGCGGGGGCAAGCAGCGGGGGCACATTCCCGGTGTTGGACGGGTTTTGCCAGGACAGGGCACGGTCATTCCTCCCCCATCTCAAAGCACGCACTCCACCGATATCGCTAGGCTCAAAAAGAGGGAGAAGCAGCTCACGAAACAAGTGAACATGTTCATGAGGTTATTTAGGAGTGACGACAAGTTTTCTCAGATGCTTAATCAATTTGAGTCACAACCTGAGTACGGTGGTGGCAGCGGGAGTGGCGGGTGCGGGGATGATGAGCCAGGAGATGATGAGGACGGCGGCGAGGATGAGGACGATAGTTAGGGGATTTTGGGTAAGTATATGCTATTTTGTGTCTTGAAGTATATATTGGCGACCTTTATGTGAAACTTTGTTTCCCCGTACGTTTAGAACATATTATCTAGGTGAATATTGACTTTTATCTTATGAATAATGCAAGTTTTGCGACTTCGTCACTCGTTTTGTAGACTATATTGTGTTTATTTGGATTTTGGACGTATTTAGCTTTATTATATCAAATGCGTTGATCGTATTTTGTTTTGGTACAAGTTGTAATGTATTTGGGTAGATTCTATATTGGTTTATACATGTTTGAGTATTGGTAGATTTTTTTTGAAAAAATCAAGAAAAAATCTGGAAATAGCCTGCTGTGCAGGCAGTTAAAAAAAATACAGACTTATCCCGGGCGACATTTCGCCGAGGAAAGGTAAAACAAATAATTTATTGCAGCACTATTCCGGGCGACATGTCGCCGGGGAAAATAAAACAAAAAAATATTGCAAGACTATCTCGGGCGACATGTCGCCCGGGAAAGGTTTCACTAAACGACAAAATAGTTTCTAACGTTGAAAAGTCAAATTATTTGAAACACTTTCCCGGGCGACATGTCGCCCGGGATTCTACCTAATTAATTAATTAATCATACATCAATATTAATTAGTCATTTTATAAAATAATTATCTCGGGCGACATGTCGCCCGGAAAAACCCTCCATCGTGATACTTAATTGTTTGACTGAAACTATGTGGGCCCGGGTAAGTCGCCCGGGTAAGTCGCCCGGGAACGTATCCCCTTCGAGCTTTTCCGTTCGACTTATCCCGTGCGCCATGTCGCCCGAGAAACCTATCCCCAGCGACAAGTCGCTCGGGAATCGACCAAATTATCGCTGGGATAGTGGTTAATGTTGTAGTGAGTCCTACGCATGCGTTTTGCAATTATGATCGTCATTTAGATATTCACAACAGGTTTTGGCGGTAAAAAAACTGGTCAATTATGATTACTAGCTAGTCACGTCGTTCGGGTTAACTCCATGTATATAAACTAACAAACCGTCATTTCTCAGTTTTACTGATCATCGCCCCACTCCTCTTTTTCCAACAAATTTTAACAAATGAATTAAAATTATTGATTAAAATATACTCCGTATTCGTTTAGCCAAAAACTTTACTTTTATATTAAGGGTCCGTTTGGTTAATTCTCATAAATCACAATGGGTATGAGTTTCGATATACGGTGAAATGACACGGGTTTTATCAATTGTATCATAACAAACATTGTTGTTTGGATTTATTCAAATATGGAATTTGTATCAAATTTCTACCAAACCTCGAATTGTTGTTAGTTACACAACTACATTGTTAATTAGTGATTTGTTATTTGAATTTTAGACTAAAATATCCTATTTAAATAAATAAAAAATAGTGTGACCATTTGATCAATCATTTTCTCTAACATACAATAAAAGATGTTATTTTGTTGGAGTAAACATACAAAAATCATTTTAAACAGCCTAATTTAGGCAAATATGTTCACCGATAAAAAAGATGACTATCATATATAATTAGCGAAATGAATTACAAAGCATTAAGTAGCACTAATTATCTAAATAACCCACATTAGATACCCACTAATTTACACTGGTTTTAATAAATGGAGAAAATCACTAATGAATTATATTATTATAAAAAGTAAAAGTTAATAACAAAGCATTTTGATTTTGACGTATGGTTTTCTAAGAAACTTACATCTTTAAACAAATATTTTGTACAATATCACTTTGATTTCCATTCCCCATAACCTAAAGCCCCATACCAAACATGACCGAAAAAGTATATTTAAGGGTATGATTAGCAAAACACTTTTAATATATATTCTCTAAAGATGAATAATAGTATGTATATCTTTTGTATAAGTTTTTTGAACACATGGTACTATGGTTTTTATGCATGTTTTGAATATATACGCATGGAAGGATATATATGTAAACGCCTTTAGTTTAATAAACTTAAAATCTCTTACTTAGAGTGTGTTTGCTAAATGTAAGAATTTCAATGAGCAGTAAACATTACTCCATATTAGTGAGCAGTAGCTAGTTGTAAGAGGTAGCATTTTTTGTTCCTATAAAATTGTTTGTTAACGTAGTTGTAGGTGTGATTATAATGTGTAAAATAACTCTTAAATGCTCAATGCTTCTAAATGCTACTTCTTGAAGCGTTGAAAATGAACATTCCAAAAAAATAGATAAAATTGTTTGCTGCTTATCAAATGAGTATTAAAGATCTCAACGCTCACTACTCACTACTCACCAGTCCTAAATCTTCCGCCCAAACACACCCTATCATCACTTGTTAGACAAAAGGGTTTACTTTTAATTAGGGATCGGATCAAATTCGTAATTAACTCTAGCTTGCTTGACCATGTTTTGACTAAGTCATCTTTTTCTTTGTTATTTCCTTTCAATACTTGCTAGTTTCAAACATGTAATCACAACATTCAAATTAAACTTGTTAATTACTCTCGAGATATATAGTGTCCACTACTCTACTTGAGAGTGACAAAGGTACGTGCGTAATAGATAACCGAACTAGTCAAAACGTTCAAAATACTTCCCATCTTCAATCCCTATCAAGTTTCAAAAAATCATCATTAAAAATCATCTTGACGAAGAAGAACCAGTCAACAAATAAGAAACTTTTACGGCACAATTCAATATGCATGACGTACCAATTAACGTTGTTATGCATAAAGAAAAATGATTGAAATGCTTAAAAGTATGACTAAACTTGTGCCTAAATCAACAATGTGGACAGAATGATGCAAAATATGATTAGACATACATTTAGACATGTTAGTTAGGTATGCCAATCATTACTCGAATACAAAACAGGCATACTAACGATTGGCTTTTTGATCGATGAAGACTTATTTATGCAATGGTAAAAGACAAAAGACCATATGTAATTATCTTCGGTATATATAATGTAAGTTTTTTAGTTGATCAGATATACTTCTTATGTTGAAGTTGAGTATGAGAGGATTTTTGTTGTGCTTGCAGAAATTTCTCCAAAAAGTGTGAAATACATAGCTTCTTTGATTCATCTCAGCCTATTGGTTGTGTGCAGGATACATATAAGTTAACAGGGTTGTAGAAAGGTGTAGAATAAAAGTTAAGGCAAGTACATTATATAGATACATTTATGTTATAGTTATACAGAATTCCCCAAAAGGTACAAAACACGCATAGGTTAAAGTTATGGTTATACATATGTATGCAAAAGAAGTGATCCTATGCGATTAGAGAGTAGCCTTCTTCATCTGCTGATAGCAACTTCTATGCGTCATTCGTCTGCTGATAGCAACTTCTATGCGTCATTTGAAATATTTACAGATGGTATGATGAGTTTTCTATCTATTATTATTTTTAATAAGTTGCAGATTGGTTAATTAGATACATGTTTGTCTAGGAGCATACAACAAAACTTTGTAGGTTGTCGTGTCTGATTATGTTTTGATACCCATTTACGATGTACGTAGACTTCTATTATTTTGTTGGAATCCGTTGGCTTCAAGTCTGCTACATTTGTTATTTCTGGTTCTGCAAGGATCATTTCGCTCCTTTATCTTCGCGATTAGGATTCAGACTACTGGTTGCTGCCATCGTGCTGAAAATAAAGAACAAAAGTGTTGTTAGCTATTTAGTGGAGTGAGGCACTGCAATATGTATATGCGGTGAATTTTTATAAAAGTAGGGACAAAGTGGAATGGTATTTAGCAGAATGGTGAAATGAATATTATAAGGAGTCATGTATAAGCAGGTAGGTTATATGGAGACAGGGTATATAAATTTTGTCTTAGTTTCGTAAGGGTCAAAAACATATTAAGCACATAACAGACATGTCACAAAAATGTAAACTTCACATAAAAGATGCAAGCATTCAAAAATAAATGGAAACGATGGGTAGACATCCTATGAGAACCGAACCGGGAACGGAAAAGGGTTACGGGGTGATACAGGGACGGGAAACGGAAAAAATAAAAAATCAAGTATACGGAAAAAAAAAATAATGGATAGATACGGCAATAAATAATAAATAAAATTAAAAATATATTAAGAACATCCAAAATTAGAATATATATTGATGTAAATTGTAAACTCCAAAATACTACATCTTTTAAAGGTATTTAATTACTACAAATCAAATCATTTTCAAATTCCGGTTCATTCTAGTGGAGAGATCGGCAAACTCCAAAAACCCTACTCTTCCATTGTAATCAAAGCATCGCCAACACACATCCCACATCTTTACCATCATCATTCCGGATTCTTGACAAATGTCGGAGTTATTATGGGATCGTAACCAAGTCTTGAGCACGCTTGTAATTAACTTGTTCCTCCTAACGATGTGACTAAAGCATAAGTACTCTCAACACAAGAGACGAACTAGGTTGTCCAAGTTAGTATCGAAATCGGTTGGGTTCCCAGCAGGGGCGGAGCCAAAAAAAATATAGAGGGGGGGGCAAACAAAAATTTACGACAACGAAATAATAATAAACGAAGTGGGTCATTTAATATTTTACCGTATCAGTTGTGTCTATAAGGATCTAACATCTTACTATTTTTATGTGTGACCTTATATTATATAATAAGATTAAAAAGGTAAACTACATACAAAAAGTAGGATACAATAAGGAACAAAGGATCACGTGGTCTTGCACTACAAATAACAAAAATGTGGCAAAGTTCTTTTTATTTAATATTATTTAATGTACTTTATCTATTTCTTCTTCCTTCTTCTTCTTCACACAACTGGTAATCCTTCTTCACCACATATAAACCAGCTCCATGTTCGCCCCATTAGCTAACCCATGGTTCCAGCCTTTTGGAATAAAAAAAGCCCATTAAAACCCAAAAGAAACGGCTTGGAAACTTCTTGGAAATCCAGAAACGGCTAGGAAACGGCAAGGAAACGTTTCGGGGGCGTTTCGGGGGCGTATCCGTTCTCACCGCGTTTCCAAACGGGAACGGCAGCCTTTTAAGCGTTTCGGTGCTTCAGAGGGGTGTACATAGGTTAACCTGCCAATTGACGATTATGCTTAGACGACGACGTCTCAATATTTTCCACTTGCGACTTCAAACAAATTCAGAAGGGAAATCAAGGTACATTAGGTGTCTCCCATTTGTATTCCATTCATTATAGTACAACCATTCCGTTAAGGTTGTCTTTTTACTATTGGCGTTGACCACAACCGAGTCAAGCCTGTCTCTATCTCTAAATACCACACGCTGCATATTCTGCAAGTGAATTGACAGGATTTGGACAACGGGCTCCCTGTGATGTACGTCAAATTCTAGCATCCTCCAACACGCTTCATGCGGACTTATGTATCTTGAATCCAGGTAATTTTTGATTTCATCTACCACTATTTGTGGCGTACTCGTGGATTCATGTGTAGTTGTCCGGTCTTTGGATATGCGGGTGGCAATACGGTTCGTGCCCTTTGAAATATATTTGAACAAATATTTTATAAGCATCATCCACCCGCAATATTCTACATTTATATGAGCATTACAAAACGGTTATCTGACTCTACGTTTTGTTTCAATATAGTAACACCTATATCCCTCCGTCGGTAGTGTACAAACCCATCTTTGTCGGTGTAGGTACGATTACAGTACTCCTTCGGGAAATGTTTCTTACATTCGGGACTGTTCTGCATACATTGGGCAGACAGGCAGGCTAAACCACACAGACCATGGATCATTAATTCGGAAACGATCTTATGCCATTCAGGGTCCGTGTTAATTGAAGGAAGTTCAGCAGAGACATAAGCGTCTATGTTTTCGTCCCGGTGTATTCGTGATGCTTCATGCACCCATACCAGGGTGTTAAATATGGGAGAGGACCCTGTTTTTAGAATATTCATCGGTGTACAACACTACAAAACCAGAAGACGGAAAAAACAAAAATAAGTATCAAAACTAACTAAAAAATAACACGGGGGACAATCTAAAAACAAATACTTTGCTATGTTGTAAAGTTGAAAATAATAAGAAACGATACCTGCAACAACTTTGTCAAATGGTTGAACGTCTCGTAAATATTTGACAAATAATTAGATTTTCATCTCGAAAACCCTGTCTACTATGTCAGCTCGGTCTGTTGTAGTTAACAACGGAAATTGTGCCATATACTCGATAATTTCAAGCCACTTTACGTTACATGTAAATGTGATGAAAAACGAAGGGTTCCTATGAACCCGCAAAAGCGATGCCATCAAGATAAATGCTATACATATAATCGTGGCCGCAACAAATGATTGCGTTATATTAATCTTGCACCACAATCAAACCCATCATTATCGCCTCTATTGATGGCATCGTAGATCCCTGAAAGATACTAATTTCTGATATCGTTTTGGTGCTCATGAACATAATCTATTCTATTTTGTTCGATTGCACAAAAGGCGGTCACAACATATTGCTGAAATAACCTTCCTGTTCTGGACAAATAGTTGTAACGGTTAATGCGGTAATGAATGAAATAAGCGTAATAAGCCTTTCATAGTCAACCGTTTATCTGATGGAAGTCCCGGTACCCACCAAGTAATTTAAAGTCTTTCGTGTATGCCGTATTCCCATACGGAAATTATAACGGAAATTGGAGTGAACATATAGGAGAATGGAGCTTATTAACTCGTTGTGGATGCCCTGAAGTTTTCAATATTTATATATAATTCCATGTCTCTTTTCTGGCCAGGGTTGTACACTATAGCATCAAGCATGGTCCACGGTTGGCATCTCATATTCCCGGAACACTCAACATTTACAACGACATTTAAAGTTTGGTAGTTGTGTCGGCCAACTTTTATAATCAAAGTTTAATAATTCAAATATCTCTATCCCAAAGCTGAACAATTGCATTAGGCGTATATAACATATCGATGAAGCCTTCAAATATATCTCTACAAAGATGACTATTTTCTCCCCCAAAATGACTCCTACAATTATCGACTTCGTTATCCGTATCATAAATATATAGTTTCAAAAATCGTGGCGGGTCCCCTTCTACCGGAGATAAGGAACCTAACCAATGATATAACTGGTCGGAAATCTTAAACACGTAAAGGGCACGTCCATTATTCACGGATTTATCAATATGCACACTAAAGAAGTCAGTGACTTCTGATTGTAGGCTCTGATATTTTCCATGAAGTGACGGTCGTTGAGGAGCAACCTAATGTA
This sequence comes from Tanacetum coccineum, assembly GCA_026074375.1. NCBI lineage: Eukaryota > Viridiplantae > Streptophyta > Magnoliopsida > Asterales > Asteraceae > Tanacetum > Tanacetum coccineum. The sequence goes on from BQNB010154034.1 coordinate 7,633, forward strand.
GTTCAGGGTATATCTTGTTATGTAGTAATGAACTCGTCCGACCTTACAACAACTAATTAGATAGGTTTGGTGTGATATATATTCCGGCAGCAACCTTTAGAGTTTCGCTCTTCATTATCAAAATATATGCTCGCACATACTCACAACTATATCACATCTTCCACGATTTAGTAATTTGTGTCGGTAATGTAAGAGAAGTTCGTCAAGTGTCTATTCTGTGCCTGAAGTCGCTGACACTGTTGGACCTTTCTTTTTTTTTTTTTTCTTTTTATATCGGTACCTAACAATGAAACTTTAATATAGATAGAGATAGCGTGACACTTTGTCTCGCTATTTTCCGGATTCATTTAGATAGATTATGAAACGACCTAAAGACGTCATGTTGAACATCTGATTGTAGGCTTTGATATTTTCCATGAAGTGACGGTCGTTGAGGAGCAACCTAATGTAGTCAGGGGGTATATCTGATATGTACGTAATGCAACTCGTCCGCCCTTACAAACATTACAATTATTAGTTTCGGGTCGCTTATTTCCGTGCCAAACCATATTTTTTTTTTTTTTGAATGCACTTCGCTCCATTATACCAACAATAATGCTCCTCATATTCAACTAACTATATCTCATATCTTCCAAACTTGATTTTGTAAATTTGATGGTAATGCAGAAGGTGCCAAGGAGTCTATCTGCATGAAGTGTACACTTGGTGGACATTTCTGGACCACTACCAATGGGCTTGATGCATCGCGAAAGCAGAACGCCGTAACATTAGGAGTGTCCACCTGTCATTTCCGGGCGTTATAATTAATGAATATTCAAAAATAAAATGTCACTTGGAATCACCTGTAGGGCCTTTGGCACACCAGAGGTACTTCAGCTCGATTTACTTCAAAGAAGAAGTAGCTTAGAAGTTCTTAGGAATTTTCGTTAGATAATTCTTGGAGGGATCCGGATTTTTTAACCTGGTTAGTTATGCATGTTTCTATCTTCATTATTGAGCAAACCAAGGGTAGAATTGTTTTAAAGTATTGTTTCTTTTACTTGTTTAATTTTCTGTTATTCGTTTTACGGGGACTTCTTAAAGAACATTTGGGAGAATGTGGGCAACTTTAGTGTAGGGGGACTAAATAAGCTTTAGATTTTTATTCTTTTGTTTGCATATTGATTTGTCCTTAACGTTAATGGTGTAATATATCAGAACCATAGCATAAAAAGATACTTTTTGACCCCCAAATTGAAATTTTTTTATGACAAAACCGATGAAAAACGAGTCGTTTGAATAGCGTCCCCTCTCTAAGATAGGAATGTGTATGGACTAGCACAATATAACCCTCAAAAAATACCCACCTCAAAAATATCTTTGTGAGGTTCACCTATTGATCTATAAGGAATTCGGGTATCCATCATTGTTACCCAAAGAATATTTATACCTTTAAGCTTTATCATGTTAAGGACGTATACCTGAGCAAATTATGGTGTCTTATTCCGTCATTACGCGATTGTGTATATGTGGTTTTGTCGCGTCTATCTGGAGCATTAATGTTCAGGTATTAAATTAATATGGGTTCCTGGGTTGTTAGTATAGTAAAATTCTAGAACTTATTTTGTGATGCATCACGAGATGCCATCAGTGAGTTACTTAGGATTTGCTTAGAGAAGAGGCAAAGATTGCTTGTCTTAGTGCGGCCGCTCCTACTGCCTGTTAGGCAGGCTCAGGTTATTCGAGACTTTACGTTATAACCTTGTATGCTTTCTGGCAATTTTGTTCTAAAAGATTGCTTAGTTTTCTGTCAGTTAGGATGTTTATAGGTCAACAGAAGTAGCCCCCCCCCCCCCCCCCCCCCCCCTGGGGCGATTAGGATTAACCCATGTTTTAAACCGGTAATTGTTATGATGGTCACACTGATCATGTAACTATCCCACACCCTTAACATGCACTCATCATTAGTGCAGGATACCCATAGTACAACCCTTCGAGCCTATCCTTTTTCACGGTTCTCGTAATTTTTTGGTTAAGTCGGACTATTAATGAAGAGCATTGTCCAAACCAATCGTTATACCTAAATCGCCTTAGCCTACCTTGTATGTACTCGATTTTAGTACATAATGTGTTATTAACCAAGTTAATTATTTTGAGTATAAGTCCTTATCCATGTAAATACTATTTTGGGACGATTAGGATTCAAGGTAGTATTTATTTCGATAAAGAATGGGGAAGAAAAGTTAATCAATACCCCCATATGTTTGTTAGATGATCTCCATGTTATTTTGATCCACCTCAAATCGGGTCATTAGTTAGATTGTAAATAATCGAGTATGTAAAAGTTCAAGTGTAGGGGTGTATCTAAAAACCCCCATGATGTATTATATGTTTAAGCAATGACAGGGCAAAATTGTACGAAAAAATTTGTATATAATAAGTAAAAAAAATGTACGGGCTGCCATTTAAGTATGTTTATGTTTATGTTATATTAGAGTCAAGAAAAGAAAATGAAAGAGATTGATGGTAGAGTTGTGTTAGAGTTTGTTTTCTTCGTTCGAGTCTTGGATCTTAGCACTAAAAACGTGTAATCGCTATAACTAATAGCGAACCTTCCACTCCCAGATTCACCCAAAGCCACCCAATGTTACCCATCCGTTTCCATTTCCATTTATATGTTATCTTACAACTACACCCGAAACCCCTTTAAAGACCTCTTAGAAAGTATTGAATAATGCTTGCGCCCAGCGGTGGATGGGTTTGATCATTTACCATAAGCCTTGTGCTAATTTATATGCTATGACAAGTAATGCAGTGTTTATTTTCCGCTTTCCCACATTATGTTATAATTTATTATACACGCCGACGTGAAAGAGAGAATCTCAAACATTATGTGAGTGTAGTGTATGCTTTACTGCTTTTAATTACGAGTTCTTCTAGAAGGTTGTTGTTTTAAACTACTTTGAAGGAAAGTAGGTTAAATGACCCTTATATTGCTATTGTCTAGGTAGAAAAACCAATTTGCTTGTGGAAAAGCAAATCCCAAGTGTATGGGTATTTGATGAGGTGTCATTTTATACACCATTTCGGGGTTATTTAACCCCCTAAGTCATCCAAATATGCTTAGATTATGTGCTTAATCGGTTGTTTTTAGGTTTTTAGCACTTTGATGACATTTAGAGGAAATACACGTGACTTGGGCTCATTTGGAGAAGAAACGGACGAGATTACGGACTTGCACCAAGATTCACCAAGAAGTATTGTTCTCATAGAGTGGAGACGGCTTCGCAAGCATAAAGCGACGTCGTCGTGATCTATCTGGTGACGGTGTCTGGATATTGGTGACGGCGTCACAACGTAGCCGGTTTAAAGTGAATCGAGATCCATCTACGTGGCGACGGCGTCAGGAGCATCAAGCGACGCCGTCTTGTCGATATGTCTATATATACAAAACCGATTTTAGGGTTTTAGTGTGTAACTTTTGGGGATAACTTTGTATAACTTAGGGAGACGGACCCTAGTCCTTGTAGCAGCTTCATAGGTCGTATTTAGGGCCTCAAAACCCTATTGTACTACCTTGGATCCATGTTTTAATTCAAGTAAGATTATTTATCGTTAATCATTCAATATGTGTATGTGTTGTGTGATTGATTTATCTTCTTGCTTCCTTTATAACATGCAAGGCTAGACCCTCCTTTGTATTTTCTTATGATTGCATGAAAGATTGTAGATCCTTTTATTGTTGCTTCTTTATTGATGATTATGCGCATTAGGTTCTAGAAAACCAGCTTTTGTCTGTATCGCGGTAGTCACATCTAGGGAAATGCGAGTGCGTAGAAAGGATACCATCAGGTAACAGTCTTCATACTACCTTGCCCCTTTATATGGTTGATCTCTCTTAAGATATTTCACATGCATTTAACGTACTCTTAGGGGCCTTGTAATAGTCTTCATACTACCTTGCCCCTTTATATGGTTGATCTCTCTTAAGATATTTCACATGCATTTAACGTACTCTTAGGGGCCTTGTAATAGTCTTCATACTACCTTACTTGTGCGTTGCCTTAACGGAATACTAAATAGACTGCGGGTTCGTGTAATCCGTTCATGACCTAGGAATACTTACACATATCATCACAAGTGTGACAAGGCAACAAGGTTAGGAGAAGCAATCTGATAAGTAATGCATGATTAAGTAAATACATTTAATTATCATAAAGTTATCACCAGTAGATTAGATATTAGTTTAATTAAGTAGTTAAACAAACCAACCTCTCAAACCATAGATTTACTTGTTTTCCTATAAATACAAAAATACAAAAATAATCTTCTCTCAACCCTTAGAATTCTGTTAGACTGTGATCAAGCCTTCCCAACCTATTCCCCTAGAGAACGATAACAACCCCGAGTCTTGCCAATACTACTACTACAACGGTTAGGTACTCTGCTTAGGGAGTTGTAAAACTTCTTGTAGAAGTCCCTTACGACAATCGCATCAGTTTGTCTTTGAACTAGGTAGTTACATTTAAGTTACCTT